>PVIA01008756.1:0-31680 GCA_004024845.1 Tonatia bakeri | reverse complement strand
GTGCGCCTACACCTGGCTGCGGGCGCAGGGCCCAGGCTGCTCTCATCATCCCTGCTTTTCACCTTTGAGGGTTTAATTGAAAAAGCGATGTCACCAAGGTGTGAGTGCATCACAGTGACAGGTGTAAGGGCGGCCTCCTGCGCAGGGGAGAAGAAAGAGCTGGTAGGGCAGCCACAAGGATGGGGTGGCTGAGAGCCTGGCACCGGGGAGGGCCACAAGGAGGGTGCCTTGCCCTCAGCCTCCAGATACTGGGGTCATGTGACAGGGGACATTCCACTGGAAGAAGAGGAGACCTGGGGATGAGGCTGCCGAATGCCTGCGTTAGGCCGACTCAGGTCTTGCTGATAGGAGGAAGGGATGGGCAGGAAGTCCTCCCAGCTCCATCCTGGCCAGCCCCTCGGCACTCCCTCTGCAAGCGTCCACACACAAGCCAGAGGGCTGCCAGCCCTGACGAGCCAGAACAACCGTCCCTTCTCAGGGCTCCTGGGGCCCAGCGCAGCCTCTGCCACCTCGCCTCTGCCAAAGGGAGCACTCCATCCCTGCTGTCGCCTGGCTCAGAGCGGCCTCAGGCCTGTTCAGCGGGCACCCCCTGTCTGCAAAGCTACGGTTCCCATAGCCAATGCGTGAAGAGTTGCAGCAAGGTACTGACGCAGAACTGATGCTCAAGAATATCTGTAGAGGGATGGCAAGAGTGAATGAGGAAGGGAGCCCCTCCTAAGCCTCAGTTTGCAGGAGCTCATGATTCTCTAAAATCATCTTCAGACTTCCTCAGTGGAATATACAGACCCAACACAGAGAGGCAGCCCCTGCCGACACCGTGTGTGAGTTAGAAATGGCCCAGCATCCACCCCTGTGTTTGTATCCTGGGATGGCAGGGTGGGAGTGGTTGGAGGTCAGCCGTCCCTGGTTGCAGCAGGCCAGGAACCAGGGAGAGCTTTGGGGTGGCTCTGGCTCCCCATGACCCCGACCTAAGTCACTGCAGGCTTCCTGCCTTCCAGCCACCTCCCTTTCAGAGGAAAGGCGGGAGGACACCTCATCATTCCACAGGCAGGCACAGGGCTGCTCCCAGCCCAGTGCACCATGGATGTGAGCAGGGGCTGCCTATAAGGGAGCAGAGCAGATGGGGAGCCTCCAGGGGACAGGAAAAGACCCGGCCCCAGGGAGACCAGCCCTAGCGGCAGAGAGTGGGATCCCAGAGAAGTGTACAGTGGGGATGATGGGGGGACCAGGGCTTTTGGCAGGTGCTCTCTGCTCCAGGAGTGGAGGAGGGAGCAGAGGGCACAGTGGGGAAAGGGACTGGAGAGGAAGCAGCAGGCTGAGTGACCTCAGGAAGGAAGGGTCAGAAAAGGGCCGAGGCCAGGCCTCCAGGTCTGCCTGGATGCTTGTGGGGCAGGGAGGGAGAGACAGAGAGGTCGGGCAAGATTTGGGTGTGGGGCTGGGAACAGACTAGGAGGACTAGGAAGGGGAGAGGACTGGGCGTGGGATGGCTGAGACCTATTGACTTCAGAGCAGCTACTGTTCAGCCTGCTCTCAGCCCAGTGCCATAGGGCCAGGGTAGTACTCCGACAGGGCCAGCTGAGATTCATGCCCAGTGGAGAGGGAAACCGTTGCTGGGTTTTAAGCAAGGGGGTGATGAGATCCAGGAGAATCCCTTTAGAAGGTGGCTCTGGTTGTCTGGAGAGCCAATCAGAAGGCCCATACCCGAGGGCCTCGGCTGGGAGTCGGGGCAGCAGGATTTGGAGCAGCTGTGGGAGTGAAGAAAAGGGAGGGTTTGAAGACAGTTCCCAATGTCTGGTCAGAGCAGCTGGGTAGCGGGCAGTGCCATTTACAGACATGAGAAAATACTGAGGGGTTCACAGGTTTGGAGAAGAAACTGTGAGCTCTGTGACCCTGGGCAACTTACTTAACCTCTCTGAGTTTCTCTAGGAACATTCGAAACCCACCTCACATTGCTTCCTCAAGAGGATTCTCGCAAGGATCAGGGGCAGGTGTGAGGAATCCGAACTACCAGTAGTGTTGTCAGTAGAAACACTGAGGATTTCTCCCAGGGGAGACAGCTGGGGTTGCAGGGCAGAGGTACAGCTTGTCTTCAGAAAAGGCCCCTGAGGCCAGAAGCGTGGCAGAGGAGAAGGTCCTGGTGCCCCAGATGGCCCAGGGAATGGGGGTGCCTCTGCCCGCCTGGAACACACAGGCCGAGTGGAGATGCGGCTCCTTTCACCGGCTCCCTTTCAGCTCTGCAGCTGGGCCCCACTCTCCGACCTTCAGTCTGACCCCAGGGGCAAAGAGGAATCAATTTGTGCAAAGAATTGGAATAAAAGTGATTTCAATTGACCTTTCAATGGGGTTTTAATTTGCTTTCTTGCAGCCAGAGGGGCCTCGTGAAGAGACCCTTGAGACTGCTTTTATCCACTAAGCTAATGCGTGCATTAGCGCAACCGCCTGGGCCCCGTCTGGACCAGGGCAGAGCGGGGAAGGCCAGAGAGGGCCCAGAGTCCACGTGCCACCCAGGACTCCGTCCCCAGCCCCTGAGGGTCTGCAGCAGAGTCAGGATGCGAGGCAGGAGCCATGGGGCAGAGCGACCTGGGGGCTGGCCCCAGCTCTGTTGTTAGATGGCCTTGGGCCCCAGACTGGCACCCTGGCCCCGTGCTGAGACCTGGCCCTCAGTATCCTCATGTGAGTGTTGGCAGGGAGGGTGTTTGCAGACCAGATGGTGTCCTGGTCCCTTGTGGGCCTGATCTAGAAGGGGTCTCTGTTGTTCAGCCCAGATCTAGAGTCACACTCGGTGGTGGAGCATATGGCTTAGAGTGGGGGCAGCCTGGCCCAGGGTGCTGTGGGGCTGAGCTGTGTCCCCACTCTCCTGGGCTTCTGTCACCCTGTTTCACTCTACCCTCCTGCTCCAGCCCCCTCGCATGGGCCACCAGTCCTCCGTTCTTTCCACTCTGATTCCCCGAGGAAGCCCAAGGGCTCACTCCATGAATTACCTTTTCTTCTATGGGCAGCTGTCTACCCGGGGGGGCCAGGCAGCCTGTGAATGGCCAGCCCCCTGCAAAGAGCCCCCTGCAATTGCTTCTCTGCATGAGGCCAATGTCAGTGTGATGCCCCAGAACAGATGCCTGTGAGTCTATATTTACTGTTCTGCATCAGAAATGTCCAGTATGGCTCAGTTGACTGGAGCATCATGCTGTACACCAAAAGGTTGGGGGTTCGATTCCTAGTCAGGGCACATGCTTAGGTTGCGGGTTCGATCCCAGGTTGGAGCATGTATGGGAGACAACTAATCTATTTTCTCACATTGATGTTTCTAGCATGCTCTCTCTCTTGTGTGTGCACTCTCTTACTTCCTCTCTCTCTACATTTCAGAAAAGAAAGAAAAGAAGTGTTCTTTCCCCCTGCATTCTATACATCAGGCCACGTGGAACCACGTGTGTTCTTTCAAAACCACTCCCTTATCTGATTCCCTCCTTCAAAGTGAGAGCTTGTTCCTATGCAGTCAGAGTGGACTTCCTGGAGGTGGGGTCTTGATGAAGATGTCACAGACATTAAGGGTACACTAGGCTCTCCTATGTGATACCCCTGCAGCCGCTCTGGCCAGACAGACATCAGGCACCAGCAGCCGCCCTTCTTGTGCAGTGGTAGGCGGAATGTCCTTTCGTAGGAAATGCCTTTGTTAGGCCTCCAGCATGCCAGCTGTTTTTCCAGAAGGATGCGTTCTCCAGGTAGGATTGAGACAAGAAGCATGACGTAGTGGCCAGGAAGAACTGATGATGTACATCCATTAGTGTAGCACAGGAGAGGCATTCAGAAGCCCCGGAACTCTCCTCCTCCCTCCAGATCCAACAATGGCTGCTTGGAGGGCACTTGAAGTGGCCTTTGTCCCAAGCACTCAGCTCGGTCGCTGCCCCTGCACCCCACCTGCCGGGTGCCTGTCTTCCCTTTTCATTTCCTGCTCGAAGGCATGGGGCAGCCAGACGGTGCATTCAATCAGCCAGCGTGAGGCCCGAGAATGCAAGCCCTGTTGCGCTGGGAGAGTGACGCCAGGCCCCAGCAGAGCCAGTGCACAGTGACCTGCTGCACGGCAGCTCCGAGGACCCATTTCTCGGCATTTGCACACAAACCTGTGCACTCGAGTGTGTGTGTGTGTGTGTGTGTGTGTGTGTGTGTGAGATGTGAGCAGTGCAAGGACTTCTGAAAGGTAGTTTGATGTGGTTTTCTAACAAACTGGCCACAGCCCTTCAAAGCATCCCCTGGACAGTGGTCCTTGGTGACCGTGGGGGGCTGGCCCAAGCCCTGGGTAGGCCCTCCAGACCAGTCCCCAAGTCATTTGAGAAGGCCAGTCTTCTGACCCCAGGGTCACGTTTTTAAAAAATGTATCAATCAGGTTCCTGTTATTTCTCCTTTATAATACAGTCAGGTCTTTATATTGAATTTTTTTCTATTCATGGTGGGTGTGGGAAGGTTATATTGTCTATGAATTTCATTTTAAGACAGTAAATAAAATCTTACAGAATATTTGCTGCTGGTAGGAATGAATATAAAATAATTCAGATGCTTTGGAGAATAGTTTTCAGTTCCTCAAAAAGTTAAACATCACTAAAAACAGAACAACAGGCCCAAAACGGAGTTGCTCATGCTAAGCCCCACCAAAACCAGAAAGTAACTTAGAGTTGCAACTCCCCCAGAAACGGAATGTTAATTCATCCAGTTAGAACCACTGATCAGTACCGGTGAGGCTGTCTACCTGGTGGGCCCCAGCCTTCCCCTAAAGGAGAATGACTTTGCAATATCCTGCCCATTTTTTTTTGTTGTTAATATAATTCCTTGTTCCTGCTCCCTTTAGACTGTAAAAAGTCTTTCATTTTGTATAGCTCCTCAAGGCTCATTTTTATCTGCTGAATTGGATGCCGCCCAATTTAAATAGGTTTTTCCTCAGATCAACTCTTAAAGTTTTAATATGTCTGAGTTTATCTTTTAACAACATAAGGTTACCATATGACCCAGCAATTTTATTCCTAGGTATATGCCTCAAAACTCACACATGATGAGAGTTCTGGCTAAGATGGGGGCGTAGGTAGAAACCCTTCACTTCCTCGCACAACCAAAAGGAGGATAACAACCAATCTAAAAACAATAAACATCCAGAAGTGCCAAAAAATCAAACTGCATGGAACTTGGACGGACAAGGAGTTAAAGAAACAGTCAGCTAGACCAACCAGACCAGTAAGAGGGGCAGAACCTGTGGCGAGGCGGCGGACCACGTGGGCAGGGCTGGCTGAACGGGAAACCTAGACTCAGAACTGACTGTGGACTGTGGCAGTTGCCACGGTGGGAGAAACTCCCAGTCTCACAGGAGGGTTCGTTGGAAAGTGGGCTAGAGCTGAGCAGGCAAGCTGCATTGTGCCCTCTCTGCCCCCTCCCCCACAGGCAGCACCACAGCCCCAGCAAAGAGGGTCACCCTGCCCAGGTGAATACCTAAGGCCCTGCTCCCTTACAACTTAACAGGTGCATCAAGACAAAGAAATACGGCCCAAATGAACTAAGAGGACAAAACTCCAGAAAAAGGACTAAGTGAGGAGGAAATCACCAACCTATCTGATGGAGAATTCAAAGCCCTGGTAATCAAAATGCTCACAGAACTGATTGAGCTTGGTTGCAAAATGAAAGAACAAATGAAGGCTACCCAAAATGAAACAAAGCAAAATTTCAGGGAACCAACAGTGACAGAAAGGAAACCAGGACTCAAAGCAACAATTTGGAACAAGGGGAAGAAATAAACATCCAACTGGAACAGAATGAAGAAACAAGAATTCAGAAAAATGAAGAGAAGCTTAGGAACCTCTGGGACAACTTTAAACGTTCCAACGTCTGAATCATAGGGGTGCCGGAAGGAGAAGAAGAGCAAGAAATTGAAAACTTATTTGAACAAATAATGAAGGAGAACTTCCCCAATCTGGCTAAGGAAATAGACTTCCAGGAAGTCCAGGAAGCTCAGAGAGTCCCAAAGAAGTTGGACCCAAAGAGAAACACACCAAGGCACGTCATAGTTAAGTTACCCAAGATGAAAGATAAGGAAAGAATCTTAAAAGCAGCAAGAGGAAGGGAGTCAGTTACCTACAAAGGAGTGCCCATAAGACTAGCAACTGATTTCTCAAAAGAAACTTTACAGGCAAGAAGGGGCTGGAAAGAAGTATTTGAAGTCATGAAATGCAAGGACCTACATCCAAGATTACTGTATCCAGCAAAGCTATCATTTAGAGTGGAAGGGCAGATAAGGTGCTTCTCAGATAAGGTCAAATTAAAGGAATTCATCATCACCAAGCCCTTATTATATGAAATGCTAAAGGGACTTATCTAAGTAATTGAAGAAGATCAAAAACTATGAACAGCAAAACGACAACAAATTCAGAACTATCAACAAATGAACCTAAAAAAAGAAAAGCAATGAAAAAAAAACTAGGCAAACAACTAGAACAGGAGCAGAATCAGAGAAATGGAGATCACATGGAGGGTTTTCAGTGGGGAGAGCATGGGGAGGAATGGGGGGGGACATACAGGGAATCAGAAGTGTAATTGGTAGGCATAAAATAGACAGGAAGAGGTCAAAAATGGTATAGGAATCAGAGAATTCAAAGAACTTATAAGTACACCCCATGGATATGGACTAAGGAGTAGGGGAATGCTGGAGGATTGGGGGTTGCAGGGCAGAGGGGGGATGAAGGAGGCAAAATTGGGAAAACTGTAATAGTATAATCAATAAAACATACTTTAAAGAAGTAGAATTAGAGACATCAAGAAGAGCTGATCTTAAAGAGGGAAAAAAAAACTGGTACATGAATATCCACAGCGGCACCATTCATAGCAGCCAAAGAGTAGAAACAACCCCAGTGTCCGTTAACCAATGAATGAACAAAAACCACGTAGAATGTCCATCCAGTGGAACAGCACTCAGCAATAAGAGGAAATTAAGCACTGACAGATGGATATTAAAAACACTCTGCTCACCGGAAGGAGCCAGACACACAGACTTGATCCCTCATGATTCCACTTTATAAAATGCTGGGCACAGGCAACTCCACGGAGACAGAGAGTAGACTAATGGTTGCAGGGGGCTGGGGGTGTTGGGGAAAATGGGGAGTGACTGCCCATGGGCACGGGGTTTCTTCTGAGAATGATGAAAATGTTCTAAAGAGAGTTGTGGGATATAATAAAACCCACTTCATTGTATACTTTAAATGGGTGAATTGTATGGCATGTGAATTATATCTCCATAGCTGTTATTTTAAAAGGGGAGACATTGGAGACAGAGAGGGAAATAGCTACAGAGAAAGCCCCGTGCTGAGTCTTTCAGTATAGCCATCGAGAAGAGAATCTTCTCAGTGTGAAGCTGTAAAGACCCCGCGGTCTACCTTCTTCCCCTTTTGTATAAGGAAAACCACCCATTTCTTCCCTCTTGTGTCTTTCTTCACTCTGACATGTCAGGTCACCAAATGTGACCAAGCCATTCTCCACGACACTAGCTGGGTGTCCTACAATTTAACTCAGTTCTGACTCTGTCTGCCTGAAGCTAGTGTCAGACCCCACAGGCTCGGGGCTCAGTCCCACAGGCCCACTGCCAGCCTCTTCAGATGCCAACCACAGGGCGCAGGTGCCCAGGTGACCCACAACTTCTGTCCGAGTTGGCTGCATATCGGAGGTTCCCACCAGTCCCTTCTCGGGTTCAGTTAATTTGCTAGAGCGGCTCACAGAACCCAGGGAAACACGTTTGCCAGTTTGCAAAAGGATGTGGTGAAGGGTACCGATGAAGAGCCAGCGGAAGAGAGATACACAGGCGAGGTCTGGGAGGGTCCCAAGCACAGGGGTGCACGGCCGGTGGAGTTGGGGAGGGTTACCCTCCTCGTGCGGACGAGTTCACCAGCCTGGAAGCTCTCTGAACCCCGTACAACTTGGAGCTTCCCCATGGAGGCATGAGCAATTACTAATGCCGTTTCCAGCCCCTCTTCCCTCTCCGGAGGGTGGGGTGGATTGGAAATTCCAAGCTTCTTACCATGACCTTGCTGGTGACCAGCCCCCCACAGGAGCCATCCCAGAACCCACCCAGAGTCACATCAAAAGAACAAAAGATGCTCCTGGTGCCCTTGTCAGTTAGAGAATCACAAGGGCAGTGCCAGGAACTGGGGGCAGAGACCAATATATATTTTCTTCCAGGGAACCTTTTATACTGGTCCAGAAAAACTCATTCTCTCCAAACACGCAAAAGAAAAAAAAATCATGGTATATTCTAACACCACAAAGAGTTATTGCAGATGGGGTGGAGCCAGAAGGAGGTGAAAGGATGCTTACTGAAATAACATTCGTATCAGGAAAATGACGTTTCAGAGATAAAGATTAAGTTAGAAGAAATACAAGAACCAACATTAGAGAAAATAAACATAATTAAAAACCTAGAAAAGGAATAAAGTGCAAAAAGACATAGGTAAAAGAAAAATCAGTAGGAAAGAGGAAGGAAGGAAGGAAGGAAGGAAGGAAGGAAGGAAGGAAGGAAGGAAGGAAGGAAGGAAGGGAGGGAGGAAGGAAGGAAGGAAGGAAGGAAGGGAGGAAGGAAGGGCTTCTAGTGAAAATGGTAAATAAAGAAGCCAGACAGAAAGATCTTGTATGTACTGAAGTCCCCTGAAAAGAAAACCAAAGCAAGGGAACAGACACATATTTAAAACTGTAATTCAAGGAAATGTTGCTGAAATAAAAGACTTGGAAGTACAGATTTTAACATTTACATTGAAAGGGCATTCTGTAGCTGGAACATTTGACTCAAAATGTTCGATATCAACTAATATTCCAGCACAATCATTGGACTTTAATTATAAGGAAATATTTCTTGAGCCCAAATCCATATAAATAAAAATAAAAGCAAAAGGATATCAGATTGACATTTGGCATTAGTTTTCTTGTCAGCAATATTTTCTGTCCTTTTTTTTTTTTTTTTTACTGCTGCAGTCGATGAACAGAAATCTTTACTGGGGTCCCAGGGTCACGGGGTCCAGGCAGGAGGCTGCACTGTGGCCAAGGAGACAGTGAGTGGAGGGGCCTCATTAACATCCTCCTTGGGGCACAGGTTGCTGATGAGGCCGCACTTCGCCCAGCAGCTGACAGCTCAGGAGGCAGGCCAGCTACCACTTGGGGCAGATCATCCTCCCGCAGTGAGCTGGCCAGGGAGAGCTCAGCGGTGCCAGCCCCGGTGCGGTGCCAGGCACAGGGTGGACTCTTTCTGAATGTCACAGATGGGAAGTGTGGCCCGCCTCCAGCTGGTAGCCCACAGAAACCAGACGCTGCTGGGCGGGCAGGGCGCCCTCCTAGTCTTGGATTGTAGGCTCCATGTTCTCAGTGGTGTTGCTGAGCGTGCCCACGAGGGTGGGGGTTTTGCCGGTCGGGGCCTCACAAAGACCCGTGTCTCCCCAGTGTCTGCTGGGGAGTCTGCCCTGCTGCCTCCTGGGAGAACGTGTCAGTAGTATGTTAACTGAAGTGACATTCTCGTGTAAAAGTGTGAGCCAAGGATTTAATCTTTAGCCAAACGATTCTTCCAGTTCAGAGGCCATGGACAACCAGTTATGATCATGCAGGAATCCCACAAAGAACATGGATGAATCTCCAAACATCACGTTGAGAGAGGGAAGCCGGAAGTGTTCACATCATGCAGTTTTGTTTATATCAAACCCTTGAACAGGCAAAACGCACCCAGGGTGAGAGGAGTCGGGTGAGCGGTTGCCCCGGGGCAGAGGGGGGCGCGTTGCCTGGAAGGAGACGCGAGGAACCTCCTAGGGTTCGGAAAGTGTCCTGTGTCCACACGGGAAGTGGGTCAGCCGGGTGTGTGCACATTTGTCAGCAGCCGACGCCGGCATACTCGCGGTGTGCACGATGCACTCGGAGCTCAGTTACACCACAGCGTCCAGGACAGGAGGGGCAGCCCCGTGTGCCCTCAAAGACTCTGAGTCCTTTAGCAGCCCCAGCAGACTAGGGCGGCTTCGCCCGCACACCCACCACCCAAGCAGCACCCGCCTTCCATCTGCGGCCATGGGACCCCAGGGCTGCTGGTGGCCTGGTACCCCCACAAGGAGGAAGACAGGGAGGGGGTGGAAACCAAAGGGGGTGGTCACGTCTCCATCTTCTTGCTCTGCTTTTAAAAAGCTTGCGGAGCTGGGAGGGGACGTGGTTCGCTGGGCCCTGGGTTGAAGAAGGAGATTTCCCAGACGGCCCGGCAGTGGGGAGAGGAGCTCCGGGAGGGAGCAGCTTTCAGCAGAGCCTCCTGAGGCAGGGGGGCCATTTGCCATTGTGCCCCAGCCCTCAGCCCGTTGCTCTCCAAGTGAAGTGGGTGGAAACAAAGGCCCCGGAGCCCAGGGACTCGCGGCCCCACGTATGCTTGAGACACTAATGACGGCCAGACCGGGGTAATGGGATGTGAAGGCCGCCTGGGAGGGAGGAAGGCAGGAGGGAAGCTGGGGGGCGGGGGAGGGGGTGCCTCTCAGAAGTTCTGGGGGAGGGGAACCGGGGTCTCTCCTTCACAACCAGACTCCCCTGCTGCCCACTCAAGGGACCTGAGGGCCCTGCTTGGCCACCTGAAATGACAGACCCAGAACCCCAAGGCTCGCACGAGGTTGGCAAGGCTGCGGCCTTCAGAGTCGGGGGAGGGTCAAGGATGCTCACCCACCCTCAGTCCTGAGTCTGGGCTGAGCAGGGAGCCTAGGGGGTCAGTGGGACCAAGCCCAAGATGGGGATTCTCTTATCCACGCCCCACCCCCAGGGGACCAGGCAGGGTCAGCAAACACACGTGACACACACATGAGAGCTTAGCTGCCAACAGGGGCACCCCGAAGTCTCTCCCTCAGATCGAATTCTGTTTCTCCGTGTAGTGCAAAAAACGTGGACCAGCAATGTGGAGACATGCTCACCCCATCACAGACAAACGGCAGGTGGCAAGTCGGTCTGTGGGACCCGGGGCACAGTCCTATGTCCACTCCTTTCAAAGAAGAGGGTCTGAAGCCCTGAGGGGAGGGTGCCACATGCTGCCAGTGCTGAGCCAGGGTCCCTGGGGTTCCTCGCTTTTTCTCGCTTCTCCCTGCTTTCCAAGGTTTCTACCACAGGTACACAGTCCTTTCGTAGAAAAAAAATAAAATGTCTACTAGTAATAAGTTTTCAAAATGAATAACAAATACACAGAAGCCTCCTTCCATCACATCCTGCTGTGTCATCAGAAACTCGAGCAGGTGGAAACAGCCCTGAGATGAGGGACGAGGCTTTGAGGCAGCTGTGCTCCTGCCGCTGAGCGGCCCCTCTTGTCTTACTTTCGGACTCTGACACGTGGCTTCTCCACCAAAGGCCCCTCAGTGGAAATGTGCCATGTCAGGAGAGGACATGTGGGGCCACCAGCAGGAAAGCAGCAGGACCCCAAGATGGAAGGGCTCGGCATCCACAGGGCGTGTGTCTTCCCAGAGACACCGTGAGCGGGGGAGTCTCGGATCTCCCAGGGCCTGTGCAAGGACTGGTTGTTGAAACAGTTCTGCAGAAGACCTCGAAGACAGGGCACCAAATGGCGTCCACACTTCAAGGCTAGAGGGCACACAGAGCCCCGCTGGACAGCGGAATTCTGAGTTGCTGGGGACAGATGTGGAGCACAGCGGGATGCTGTGTGTTTGCCACGGGCTAGGCCCTCTGCTGAGGCCAGGAAGCAGGGGTCAGAGAGACCATCTGCTCCCCAGAGGCTGCAGAGCTGGTGTGCCCAGAACACTGAGGCTGCCAACGGGGACGGCATCAGAAACAGGACACAGAGCGAGGCGAGGCCTGGGAAATGCCTTAGGGGTCCTGGCCACCAAGTCCCGTGCAGGATGCCAGGGGGACACAAGTCAGCAACAGACAATCACCTCCCGCCGCTCAGACCTGCAGAGAGGTGCGAGTGAGCTCCCACCCGGGGCCGGGGAGATGCTGAGAACCCAGCTCCCATTCACAACTCAGCCGTGTACAATGAAACCGCTTTGCCGGGGGGCTGTCTGGATTCGGGTGTCCCTGTTGTCAATGTGCCTGCCCTTCACGACAGCCGTCCCATTTCCAGTCTTTATCCTAAGAGAATGCAGGAAAAAGTGCACAAAATATGTATTAAAACAGAGCGTGCCCTGGCTGGCATAGCTCAGTGGATTGAGCGCGGGCTGCGAACCAGGCATCGCAGGTTCGATTCCCAGTCAGGGCACATGCCTAGGTTGCAGGCCATGTCTCCCAGCAACCGCACATTGATGTTTCTCTCTCTCTCTCTCTCCCCCTTCCCTCTCTAAAAATAAATTTAAAAAAAAAAAAAAAAACAGAGCGTGTGTCTGTTTCACCAACACCGTACACCTGATGCTTAGGACGGTGTCTGGCACATAGTAGGCATTTGTTCAGGGGAGCAAGGGACAAGTGAACACACACAGAAGCTGCATTACATGGCACGTTAGAAGGATGCGGCTGAGGTCTGGTGGCACCATGTAGAAAGCCACAGCCATGGCGACAGGTCACAACCCAGCCTGATGGGTGTGCACCTGCATTTGCGTAGGTGAGGAAAGACGTACGAGGAAACACAGCACGAGGGCTTGGGGAGGACACGCTGGAGGCATTAACAGTGCTTATTGCCAGATGAGTTAGATCGTGGAGCCTTTTCTACTCCTCTTTTTGCTTGTGTTTTCCGACTTTCCCGTAGGAACCATGTCTTTGATTTCATAAGAAAAAACACAAAGTTGTGTTAAGTTTTTAAAACAATAGTGTGGAGATGAATACCTGGCCTGCAGAAGCCTCGAGCATAATAAAATGGTAACTTTGAAGCTGCAAAATTGGGGGGATTTAGCAGTAGTGAGAACCAAAACGGCGATGAGACAGAAGAGCACTCAGACATCGTAGCCCATCGTTCCCAAGTGCTGAGTGATGTTTCTGAGAGTTCTGCGGTTCGTCCAACTGCCCAGCCCCCGAGGCCGCACACGTTGCCAGTTTTACTGCTCATTTATCTCATAAATATGTACTGAGGACCTATTACATGCCAGGCACGGAGTGAGGTGCTGGGTGCTGGGAATGCTCTGGTAAACAAAGCAGGCTTGTTCTAGAAGCTTATGCTTCAATTTAAGAAAGTCAGCAACCAAACAAGTATATAATTGCTAAGTGTGAGAAGTACCATGGAGGGGAAAAACTCTGAAGAATCTCTAATATGATGAAGCATTAAAAAATTATCAAGAGTACGGTAATAATAATAACAGATGTCGCAGAAAACGGCACAAGCAGCTGGAAGACCTCGGAAGAACAGAACGCAGTTTAAGGAAGGAAACGCCACCAGAGCACAGATTCGTCGTGGACATACTTACGTGGTCCTGACGAGTTACTGAGATGGAAACATGGGTTCAGGGATGGTGGGGAAGAGGTAGTAGGGCCAGGGGAAGTCAGCAGATGTTTAAAGTGGATAAATCTAAACCAGCAGCGGTAGCACGTGATTTAGGGAAGCAGAGCGAACTATCAGGAAAACACAAAGCAATGAAAAGCGGTCGCCTCTGAGGAAGACAGGACCAGAGGCTGGGAAAGGGATGAGTGGGTGGGTTGTTCCCCGTTCATTCCTTTATTCATTCAACACACACTTGGGTGCCAGCCTTGCTCTGGGCACTGGGGACTCAGAAGCAAACTAGACGAGTAAATAAACTAAGTCAAGTCCACGCCATGTTGCCCCCGGTAAGTGCTGGGGGGGCAGGAGAGCAGGAAGTGAAGGGTGACATGCCACAGGATGCAGCTTCTGTGGGTGTTCCCGTGTCCCTTCTTCCCCTGAACAAATGCCTACTATGCGCCAGACACCGTCCCAGGTGTCAGGTGTACGGTGTTGGTGAATAGATACACGCTCTGCCCTCCCGGGGCTGCCTGTCACTCCAGCACACAGAAGCACTGTGATCTATGAAACCGCCCCCTGCTGGTGGATGTTTATGTTGCTTCCATTTTTAACTTTTACAAATATGGAAGTCCTCTTACATTTTTGTGGACATTTTCATACATTCTCTGAGGATAAAGACCAGAAATGGGACGGCTGTGGCAAAGGGCAGACACGCTGATGACAGGGACACCCGAATCCAGACGGCCCCCCAGCAAAGCGGTTTCAGTGGTTCTAGACGAATGGGCCGGGGGTGGCATTGCCCAGTGATGTCCAGGTAGAACAGTGAAGGAAGCAAAGCAGAGAGCCATGTGGCGATCTGGGAGAAGGGTGTACCCAGCCCTGGGAAGAGCAAGTGCAAAGGCCCTGTGGTGGGAGTTGTCCTGGGGCAAGGAGGGGCCCACAAGGCTGGAGTGGAGTGAGCTGGGGAGAGGGAGATGGGGAGCCCAGGGAGGTAACTGGCAGGCAGATTGGGGAGGGCCCTGGGGGCCGCTGTACCTCCTGGTAATAGCTGATTCTTCTCATCATGTGTATACGAATCTTTGGTTTAATGTTTTAGAATTTATTTTGAAAAAGAACTTTGCTGAGAGAGTAGATTGGAGGAAGCAAGCCTGGAGGTGGGGACCCAACAGGACATGCAGAAGCTGTTTGAGTGTGTGGCACAGTGGCCAGAATGCTGGCCGTGGAAACTCAGAGGCTGGCCCAGATGCGGTCCATGAGGGGGACGGGACGTAGAGGACTTCCTGGCGCACTGACCGAGGGGTCAGGATCGTAAGTGGTTAGAGAACCGTCCCAGGCATCTGGCGTGACAACTGCGTGTCGATGACCGGGATGAAGGAGAGTGCTCAGATGCTGACATGCCGAGTGGGAGAGCCCCTCTGGGGAAACTCAGAGGGGCCTTCAGTTGGGAAACTCGGAGGGGCCTTCAGTTGGGACCCTCCTGCTTGTTGGTGGGAGTGTACAGTGGTGCCACTGCTTGGAAAACAGCTGGGCAGTCCCTCACAAAGTGACCACCAAATGACCCAACGAGCCCACTCCTGGGTGTGTGTGCGGGGGACTGAGGACAGGCCCACACGGACACTAGTGCATGGATGGTGATGGCAACACTTTTTATAGCAGCCAGAAGGTGGGAATGACCCGAAGATCCAGCCACTGGTGAACAGATGAACTGTGGTTCAGACCCACCGTGCACAGATTCCACGTGGACACAGAGGAGTGAAGTGCTAACACCCGCAACAGCATGAATGGACCTCAGAAACGTCACACCAAGTGAGAGAAGTTGGACACAAAAGGCTCTCGGTTGTATGACTCCATTCACAAGACACGGACAGGACAGGAAAAATCCATAAATGGAAAATAGACCAGCAATTCCTTCAGGCTGGGGCGAGGGAAATGGGGAGTGAAGGCCCACGGCATGGGGCCTCTGTCGGGGATAATGAAAGTGCTCCGGACTGTACAGTGGTGAGAGCTGCACGCCCGCGTGAATACACCGCAAACCACTGACACACGCTCAGATGGAGAATGTTATGTTATGTGAGTTACGTCTCAAATCCACAAAAAGCCAGTTGGCTGAATGGGACTGGAGCCACTGAGCAGTCAGCACCAGAGACTTAACCAAGGGAGAGTCACACAGAGATGACATTTAAAACCAAGGGAACGAAGAGTGACACCAAGGGAGCACACCTAGAGGAGAAACAGTGGGACCCTGGGGTCCAGAGAGACGGCCGCATTTAGAGCTGGGGTGGCAGAGCAGGGGCCCACGAGGGGGTGGAGACGGAGAGGCCAGGGAGGGAGAGAATGAGGGGTGTGTGCAGTCACGGTCTGCAGGGGCCCCTTCAGATCATGCCGTTTCAGGTGCAGGGCGCTGAGGGGGGTTCCTGGACAGGGATTTCCCTGGGCATCTACAGCATGAGTCTTAGAGGCAGAAATTCTTGGTCAAAGGGCATGGGCACTCACGACATTGACAGCCATGGCCAGTTTGCTCATCAGCGTTGTGTGGGAGCACCAGTAATAGACCAGCTCTATTTCTGTTCTGGATTGGGAGTGAGAGGACCAAGGAGTCTGCCAAAGGGAGAGCAGACCACAGTAGCCCAGGGTCCCGGGAGAACAGGCCAGGTTTGGGTGGCTGGCCGTGACCTGCCCGAACTGGCAAAGAGCCAGAGTAACCACCAGACCCTGGGAGAACCCCAGGGCTGGGGCAATCCCCACTGTGAGGGATCAGGGGCCCATCTGAGAGCCTGGGAAGGGGAGCAAAGCAGCAAAAGACACACAGGGCAGGGCGAACGTCCTCCTTTGGACTCTTAGGTGGCTGCCAAGCCTCTGTGTGACCTCGCATGAGTCACGTCACCACTCTGGGCTTCAGGCAGCTCGTCTGTCAAACGTGAGAACTGGCCAGACCCTCTTCCCCATCAGAATGCTGTGGCTCCTGTTTGAGCACAAAATTGCCTCTTCCTTTCAACCCCAAATGCCAACGCTGGGGCAGGTTTTCACTCCTGTGTGGTTTTTCCATCCTCTGTAGGGGTCAAGAGGCCCTGGTTTCAAGCAAGCTTTGAGTGGAACAGCTCAGTTCAACTCGGACAGCGTTTACTGAGTGCCCCAGGTGCAAAGCCACTGCCACCATCTCGCCTGGAGGACACATTTCCCTGCCGCTACCTCGCATTCTGCAGATTCTTCTCGGCGCAGCAACTCGCTCTGAGCAGAAGGCAAAATTGACAACAGCCACAGCATTTGTGGGGTCTTGCACCCCTCCAGGACCTGCACCCCACCTCACACACCCATTCCCACCCGAGCATACGCCCACCTTAGGGCCTTCTCCCAGACGGCCACTAGTCCTGCTCTCTCTTTATTAAGGACTCCACTCAAAGCAACCCCCAGCTGAGAAGGCTCCCTGGCCTCTATACAAAGCAGCACCTCTGGCTCATCGCTGTCAACCTCCTTACTCCGCTGGTTTTCCTTCGTAGCTCTCATCTCGACCTTCACACTGTGTCCTCTGTGTCCCCTTCCCCCACTGCCACCGAACTATGAGCTTCCTGGGAGCAGGGCCTGCTGCTGCCCCCGTGTCTGGAGCAGTGCCATGCAGAAGAGGCACTTGGTTTGTAGTCGGGGAGAATGAATGAATTCTCCCACACGCCCCAGTCCCATGAGTCAGTCCCACGTGCTTTCTGAAGGTACAACCAAGTGAATAGGGTAGGTTCCTAAATTAAGTGCTTGGCTTTTTCTGCAAGACTTGGATGTCTCCCAGCCTGAGCTGTCCCACGTGAGTATGAAGGTTAGCAAGCCAGGGACGAGCTCCATGCAGAGAGGAGCGGGGTCCAGATCCCACTGATTCCAGGAAAGGCCCTTCGTGGGCCCAGCACTCAACAAACGTGCTCTTCACACAAGAGCACAATGGAGAGGCTTTTGCCCCCTATCTAGGGAGCTGACATCTAGGTAAGGGGGAAGAGGGATCAATTCCTGTCACCAGGAAGGTCCCAGGAACGAGGTAAACCTCTGCCCTCAGTTAAAGGCTTTAAAGAAACATAGTCTGGTGGTTACAATACCCAGCAGTAGCACAGCCCTGCCCTCTGGTGGCTACCCATTGAATTGCCATCGTGGAAAAACAATTTCAAGGGGAAATTTTTTTTTTAATAGTTCTTTTTTAGAGAGAGGGGAGGGGAGAGAAAGAGAGAGAGAGAAACATCGACACGAGAGAGACATTATCAGTTGCCTCTTGTCCATGCACCAACAAGGACCAAACATGCAACTCAGGCATGTGCCCTGACCGGGAACCAAACCAGTGACCCTTCAGTTTGCAGGATGATGTCCAACCAACTGAGCTACACTGGCCAAGTCAGAAAAAAAAAAATAACTTGGAAAACATAAAATAATAGGATAAAAAGTACTCACATTATCTGAATATCCTGGACACTACTTGCGCTTCCAGTCTTGTGCCTGTGCGATGCCTGATGCACCGACTCAGTCACGTTTCTACGAGCCCACCACGTCCCAGACACTGTCCTGGGCACTCGGGGACTGCGACGGAAACAGATAAAAATCAGTGTTTGTGCCACTTACCTCCCGGCTGTAGGCACTCTGTATTCATCCCGATAGCTTCGCTTTTATAATGACCTATGTCGCCACATACTCGTCATAAAGGTCACTGTGATTTTTTACTGTCTCCACGTCCTCGGCCACAGACGCCTGAGTGCTCCGGGCCTGCAAAGCCAGGGTGCACGGCTTCTACCTGAACGCCGCGCCTCCTCCGCTCAACAGCGACCACCTACGGACCTCACAGTCCAGCGACCCAGCAGGCAGCAGCCAGAGAGGCAGGCGGAGCCTCCTGTGGAAAGGCAGCGTGAGACACATCATCACAAAAATCATTCTAATTCTGTCGTCATGCATGGAAGTATTGAGTGGGCACCCCACCTTTACCTGACTTCACTCGAGGGACCCACTTCCCTGGGGAGGTCTCCTTCAAACTCAGAACTCAAGGAGTGATCAGGCCGGGTGGCAAGGGGAGGGCGGGGGGCTCCTGGAGCCGAGGCCACACAGGACTCTGCAGGCCGGTTAGGAGTGTGGGTTCATTTCAGGGCAACACGAGACCCCTGCAAGGGGTTGACCGCTTGAGCAAGACTGGCCTTTTAGAAAGTTCCCCTGTAACAAACATAACCTGGAGGAAGAGCTCATTCATAAGAGTAACAGAAAGAACAAACTAATTGGAAACCACTTATCAAGAAACACGTGCCCTGGTTGGGTGGCTCAGGTGGTTGGAACGTCTTCCCTTCCCACCAGGAGGTTGTGCATTGGATTCCCTAGCAGGGCACACGCCTCGGTTGTGGGTTTGGTCCCTGGTCGGGCGAGCACAGGAGGCAACCAGCTGATGTTACTCTCTCACACGGATGTCTCTCTCTCTCCCCCGCCCCCCAAAAAATCAAACAAGAAAACACCCTCAGGTGATGATAAAAAAAAGTAGTGTGTATCTAAAGAAAAGCTCCAAACTTTACTGACAGAAAAGAAGCCTCGAATAAATGGAAAGGCACGTTCTGTGCTGTGAAAATGGGAACTTTCCTTACACTTACCTATATGTTTGTCGCACACCTGTAATAAAACTTTCCGCCGAATTGCAGGGCCCTGGTTTACACTTCCCCAACTCCCAGTACGCCCCCCACCCCACCCCCGCCAGGACACATACAGTGTGATCAAACTGTTGTGTAATTGTGTGTTTCAGGTTGCTCATCCAATACACTGATAAGAGAACACTAAATTCATCTGCAAAATGTAAAAGTGAAAATAGCCTGAAGTGAGCTGCTAAAATATAACCTTACCAAGTAATAAAAATGCAGGGTGAGTCAAAGCAGGTTGGCAGTTGTTGGTGTGGAAAATAATAGACTCATTAATAAATAATAACATAAGAATAAATTGTTTCATTTACTCACAACCATAAGTCTACTTTTGCACACTCCTGTATTTGAGTTCCACGTGGAGTCCAAAATGATATTCAGACAGCTATTCAAGTCTTCTCCAAAATAAAACTCTCTTGATGCTATAAACAGAATCTTGCTTTAAAGCATTCTTACACTTATTTTAAGAGGGCAATTGGAAAATCACGTGAAACAATTAAACATTTTCCCCTGAACCTACAGTACAAATTTAGAATAAATCGATGCATTTATTTGGTGAAGTGGAAACATACACTTGGACACACACCTCGGGAAATCACGGTATTTTAGCCATTCTATTAACATTATCGGCAAATGTTATCTATTTACTATTGGCCATGTGTCAAGATTTTCAAATGGCCTTTTTTGTTGCTGTTGTTGTTTCTGGAAACGGACCGTTGTTGTCTTCGATAGTTCCTTCTCTATGATGTTGCCAGAAAATATGGGAAAGATATGAATGATTCCAGCGGCACTTTTGAAATCCACAGCTTTCTGTGCAACACGTGTGAACACTCTGTCTCTTGACAAAGGGGCGAAGGGAAGCACCCTAGAGCGCTTCTGAACGCCGCCAATCTCAGCGTCCTGGGAACCAGCGCGACACTCTTCCAGAGGAAACGCGCGGCGCCAGCCCTGCGGCATGGAGAGGCCACCTGCAGCCCAGCGCGACTCATCCTGCGTGGGGTGGGGGGCCGCGCTCCCGGCCAAACTCAGCCCCGCTGCTCCCACGCAGGGATGCCTCAGGGCGGGCGCTGCGTCTGTGCTGGGCGGGGCTACATTCTGGTCCCCACAACGATGATTCGCGTCCCACTGCCCAGGAGCCCCCAGACGCTGCCGTGTCCACCTCCAGGACACAGCCTGGGCTCGGGCCATTCTTTTCCGTTTTCTGACCTGAACGCTCATCAGAGCTCCACGGAGTCCACTGAGGAGGCTTAGCTGAAGAGCAAAGCCATTGGTGCCAGTGAGCACGGAGGGTTCCCACTGCCCAGGGGCTGTCCTGGCCGGGCCCACCTCGGGCTCCAGGTGTCTGGGCCAGTCCAGGCTCAGGGGTGCCTGTGAGCTCTCCTCCAGGCTCTGGCCTGTGATATACCCCAGGGAGCCCCCCAGGTCCAAGGACTCTGAGAGGGTGAGGGGATCATCATTTAAAAAGCAAATGGCCCTGGCCGGTGGGGCTCAGTGGATTGACCCTGGCCTGTGAACCCAAGAGTTGCAGGTTCGGTTCCAAGTCAGGACACATGCCTGTGTTGCAGGCCAATGTTCCTCTCCCTCTCTTTCTCCCTCCCTTCCTTTCTCTCTAAAAATAAATAAAATCTTTATTTAAAAAAATAAATTAAAAATAAAATAAAAAGCAAATGAGGTCCCTGGATGCTGTGGCTCAATGACCGAGCACGTCTGTAATCCCGAAAGGTTGGGCTGTGAATCTGGCCAGGGCACAGGCCTAGGTTACCAATTTGGTCCCTGGTCCGGAGCAAGCCAGAGGCCACCACCCATGTTCCTCTATCACAGGGATGTTTTTCTCTCTCTCTTCTTTGCTCTATAAAATCAATGAATGTATCCCTGGGTGAGGATTAAAAAAGAATACACAAAACAAACTAAAGTTCTGTGTAAACACAAGCCCCGGTTCCCTCCACCCCTTGCCCTTCAACAGCCCAACCCAGCACTGCCCTGGGTTTTCCTACTTTTCTTTAAAAAATTGAGGTCCTATGAATTAACACTAAACAGAATTTACTGTTTATCTGTAAGAACTGGGGCTACAAGGCGAGGTGAGGGATGGTTTTCAGCACTGCTGTCCCAAAGGAAAGCAAAGTGCAGCTCTCTCACCTCTAGGTCCTGCCAGGTTCCCCTGGGTGGGACCCAAACTCAGCAGGATTCGGAGGGCGAGGCCCAGAATCTGAATCAGGACCAGCCGCTGGGGGATCGCACTCAAAATGAATGTTTACATTTTCTAAAGACTGTTGGGAGAGCCTGGGAAGAACACGTGGGTGAGGGTGTTAAGGGTACCTGACCAAAGGCAGCACCCCTCAAACCAGGGGAAGACCCAGCGGGTGGAGAGGGCGCTCAGCGGGGCAGCTGTGATGTTCTCACTGCATCTCGGCCTCCGGGGAAACGCATTTCCAGTAGCCGTCAGCGCACGGCGTTTCAGTTTCTTCGTTATCACACAGACGCGGAACTCAGAAAGTAAGTGGGGTTTATTGCGGATGCTTTCCTTAGATACAGAACAATTCTGGGTGCATCCCTGGTCCTCACCCTGAACGATTCCAGCTGGCAGACGGCTTCCTCCAAAGCGGCCTTCCTCTGCATCCTCGTTACCAGGCGAGGGCCAGGGTGTGTGCTCCTCGGCTGCCAAAGCCTCCTGAAGGCTGACAGGAGAGGTGAGTTCATTGAGGCACAGGGCCAGGGGCCACACAGAGCGGAAGGCGTCCCTGAGCTGAGCTGAGCTGAGCTGGCGCCCCAAAGCGCAGTCCTCCCCACGGAGCCCAGTGACTCACCCAGCAGGCAGGGCCCGCCTACCCCCTGCCTCAGCCTCTCCTTCCTCTGACTGGAGACGGGACCCCAACTGGCCACGCCTTCAGGGGGCAGTGTCTGCAGGGCTGATTTTCACTAGGATAGTGGTGAGGACCAGCATATCTAAGATCTGTAGCTTTGGAACCATATCAAATGGTCTAACATGCATATAATTGGAATCTCAGAAGAAAAAGAAAGAATGGGATATAAGAAATATTTGAAATGATAACAGCCTAGAATTTCCAAAAAAATAACGCAAGACATCAAACCACAGATACAAGCATCTCAGAGAGGCTTGAGTAGGATAGCTGGCAAGAAAGGGGAACAAGGCGCCTAAGCACATCATAGTCTAGCTCAGCGATTTTCAGCTTTTTCCATCTCATGTTGCACATAAACTAATTACTAAAATTCTGTGGTACACCAAAAAATGTATTTTTTGCCAATTTGACAAAAAATAGGTGTAATTTTGATTCATTCACACTAGATGGCTATTGTTGTGTTGGCTGTTGTCATTGTTAAATTTGACAGTCTGGGGGAAAAGAGGTCAGTGCCCCTGCCTAAAAAGTCAGGGGTTGCATGTTCTGCAAAATCTTGCAGCACACTGTTTGAAAATTGCCGGTCTAGCTAGTGAAAACCCAAGACAGAGAAATTCTTGAAAGCACCCAAGAATAAAGAAATGTCACATACAGAGAAACAAAGACAAGAATTACAGTAGGCTTCTCATTGCAAAACAAAACCTAAAAAATAATAACTATAACAAAATTTGCATCACTCTCTCAAGAAAAAGTTTTTCAATTCCAGCAGGTTCCATAATTTCTACAATGTTAACCCTTACCCGCTCCTTTTACAAAACTCACTTTCCATGTAGTTTGCAGACAGTCTAAGCCACTCATTTGAAGTCACGAAGCACCTTGAATTAGAAATTCTCGGGAATCCGAAATGCAGTTTGGCCTTCTCAGCTCCCTTAAATTCTTTCAGTGTCTGCATCTTGCCTGTGGGAAGATTGGTAACACAAATCAGCGCAGTCGAAAGCAACTCCCATTGCTCTTGGGTCATGGAATCTCGTAACAGTTAGAGACGAAGTACCAGTCTCACACTGAAGGAGAGTTCTTCTTTCCTCATCTTTGTCACACTGTGCCTTTTTCAAGGGGTCACAAAATGGTGGGATGGTGACCTGCAAGGAAAGCATTTCTTTAAGGCCTGGGTTTCAGGTCTTTTTCAATCTGTCCTCAACATCCATTGATAGCTCTTCCGCCAGAAGAATCAAGACCATGGGATCTACAAGCGGACGGCAGTCTAGCCATCACGCATATTTAACACATAATAAAGGGGTGGGGCACTCTACTACTGCTCTTAGCGAGCCTTCCAGCCACGTTAGCTCTGGTTTCAACAGCCCCTTCAGGTCGCGCGGGTGTGTCTTGGGCACTACACCCCAACTCAGCAAGCGGTAGCTTCTTCAGGATTAGCTATGATGCGGAATCTGAAACCACACCAATCAACTATTCAAACTCCACTACGTTAAAAACCCCTTGGTCTGTCTTGAACTTTGAATGGATCCTTTACCCACGTCATAGATCGGTTGTTTGGAAAAAGTCAGGTCTGAGTCGTGTGAGATCTCCCAAATGTTAATACACCTCATTATACAGGATCCACATTTCCTGTATCATCACCAGTCTCATCAGCCAAGTCTCTGAGCGTTGGAACACTGTCCCACTCAATATGATTTTTCCAAAAATCAAATTTTTGCTTAAAAGCTCACATTTTATCACTGGCAACAAATACTGTCTGTCATTGTTCTTAAAGTGCCAGACTCACTTGGATAACTTTCCAGAAAATGTCTGCCAAACACCCAAGATTTAAGAACCACAGTTTTGTAAGTCATTCTTTCCTGTAACAAGGGTGTTCTGTGAAAGACCCCAGCCAGGCCAGCTCACAGCGCAATCACACTGGATTTCAGACGCGGCAGAAGTGCTCTCAGCAGGCTTCCCATTCACCACACGGCATTAAAAAGACGTGTACTCAAGGACAAGGTTCAATACAATTAAATTTTTTCACCGTTTGGTCAAGGATATTCTTAGAGAAATGGAGTTGTTTTCTTGCCGCAAGTACATGGCCACAGAGGCTAGAATGACCAGCAGCACATATTAAAAACATTAATATTTTTCGGCCCTGGCTGGTGTAGCTCAGTGGATTGAGCGAGGGCTGCAAACCAGGCATCGCAGGTTCGATTCCCAGTCAGGGCACATGCCTAGGTTGCAGGCCATGTCTCCCAGCAACCACACATTGATGTCTCTCTCTCTCTCTCTGTCTTTCTCCCTCCCTTCCCTCTCTAAAAATAAATAAATAAAATCTTTTTTAAAAAAGTGAAAATGATAAATATTATGTATATTTAAAAAAACATTAATATTTTTCCATTTTCACAACAAATCTTCCACAATTCAATATATAACAGAAAATACAGGAGGTTGATTTCTAGCATACATGTGAATGTAATTAAGGTCACCGAGTTGTACATTCAAAAACTGGTTAGAACTTCCGGTCAAGATGGTGGCATAGGTAAACACAGCTCACCTCCTCGCACAACCACAGCAAACATTACAACCAAATGATAAAACAACTATCACCCAGGACCACCAGAAAATCAAGCTGTGTGGAAGTCCAGCAACCAAGGAATTAAAGAAGTCACATTTGTCAAGGCAGGTAGGAAGGATGGAGACGTGGAGATGCACAGAGACACACAGAGACACAGAGATGTGGGATGGGTGGTCCCACCCCCACGAGTGGTGGATAAAAACTGGGAGGGATACCTCGGGAGAGAGGGATCCCCGCCCAGAGTTCCACTGCCAGGAGGAGAAGACCCCATAACTTCTGACTGTATAAACCAGTGGGGGTTGGGGCGCTGGAAGAAACTGCGGGATTCTCAGGTGTCTCCTATTAAAGAGCCTGTAACAGACTCAGTACTTGCACAGACTCGCTCCCTCTGGGCTCCAGTGCCAGGACAGCAGCTAGAAGGGCACCGTGGCACAGCGGGAAAACTGAAGTGTCTGGCCTCAGGGCAAGTGCCAGGAGACAGCTTCCTCCTGGACAAAACTCCAGAGGCCATGCAGCAACCATTGTCCCCTTTCTGAGCCCACAGCTTACCAGGGTGCTTTTCTACACTAGGCCAGGCTACTAAGGCAGGCTGTCAAAGCAGCTCTACCTAATACAGAGAAACAAACACAGGGAGGCTGCCAAGACAAGGAGACAAAGAAACATGGCCCAGAAGAAAGAACAGAACAAAAACCCCAGAAAAAAGAACTAAACAAAATGGAGATAAGCAATGTGTCAAATGCAGAGTTCAAAACACTGGTTGTTAGGATGCTCAAGGAACTCGTTGGGTACTTCAACAGCATAAAAACAACCCAGGCGGAACTTTCAACTAAGTGGGGAAAAAAAGAGAGAAAAATTTACAGGGAGTCAACAGTGGAGTGGATGAAGCAGAGAATCAAATCAATAACTTGGAATTTAAGGAAGAAAAAAACATTCAATCAGAACAGCAAGAAGAAAAATGAAACCAAAAAAACAAGGATAGGGTAAGGAGCCTCTGGGACATCTTCAAATGTACCAACATTTGGATCTCATGGGTGCTGGAAGGCGAAGAGAAAGAGCAAGGAATCGAAACCTTATTTGAAAAAATAACGAAAGCAAACGTCCCTAAGTTGGAGAAGGAAACAGACATGCAAGTCCAGGAAGCACAGCGAGTCCCATACAAGGTGGATGTTGAGACGCGTGCCAGACGCCAGAAGCACGTGCGGCCTCCGTGGCCCAGCGGGTCCACACAGGCTCGAGTCACCACTCACGTAGGCAGCAGAGGAGACACGAAGTTAAGTCACAAAATATAATCGTTAAGTGGCTGGTAGAAAGTGTCACCAGTGGTTTCTCATCTGAGAGAGGGGGAGCAAGGGAAAGGAGGAGAGGAAAAGATGTGGGGTGATAAAATGCAAAACTCCGGGAAATCGGGAGAGATGGCCATTCTCTGTAGTGAGATCAGTTGATGTTTGCGTTAAATGTGAGGGGTGCAGTATCTACACAAACCTGAAATGAAAATTAACAGGCCAGAGCAAAAATAATCTCTGGCATAAGAGAATTCCTACATTCTCAGCGTTTAGTCTATGGGAACCTCCAGAAAAACTAAAATACCTCCAATAAATACCCCCCTTTTTTTACACTAAAAAAATACTTTATAAGCCCTGACTGGTGTGACTCAGTGGGTTGAGCATCTTCCCACAAACCAAAAGGTAGCTGGTTTGATTACCGGTCAGGGCACATGCCTGGGTTGCAAGCCCCTGGTTGGAGGCATGCAAGAGGCAACCAATCAATGTTCCTCTCACACATCGATGTTTCTCTTCCTCTCTTCCTCCCCCCACTCTCCACGCTCTAAACATATATAAATAAAATCTTTCAAAGAAAATACTTTATAAGGACAGAGTCTTTTTGTCCAGCACAGAATCTGCATGAATACCAAAGAACATGTGTTTTCTCCAAACCACACGTCTGTGTGCCCTGGGATCCAGCCAGGGATGCTACCTGGTCGGAGACATCACCAAAGCTTCGGAGTCTGGGAGGGCTGGGAGCCCGAGCGGATGGAACTGCAGAATGGGAAGCTCCGTCACAGCATGCACTGTTAGCTTACCACCAGCACCTGCGGGACACAGAGGCACAAAAGTCATGACCCACATCCCTTAGAAAGAACCGCCCTGAGAGAAAAGCGGGCATGAGAATCCGGTCTCCGATGAGTCAGACAGCCTGGACAGCTGCTCTAGTGCGGCTGGGATTTACCCCTCCAGATGCTGACCGGGAGGCACGGAGACACCCCGACAATCTGGAGAAGTCAGTGCAGGCGCCGGAGACCAGGGCAGTCAGGGAACCCTGGGCAGGGATGCAAAGGACGAGGGATTCTAAAGATGACGGAGCAGCAGCAACTGGAAGCCTCCCCCTGGGCAAAGGGAGGAGCGGGGATGTGTTTCTGCCCCACCCCTGCCTCCTGCCCTTCCGGCTGGTGGAGCCTGCTCCACCCAGAGGGCCTGCTGTGTGGTCCAAGCCCTGACAGGGGAACCGATAACGGTAGAAGCTTCACGTGCGTCCCTCACCACAGCACTCTCAAGGTCAGCAGGGCTGCCAGCCTCGCTTCACAGGCAAAGACACTAAAGCTCCACGCGAAGCCATTTGCAGAGGTGCCAGGCATGTCGTGCTCCCTGCCGGGGAGTGTAGGTCCCAGCCCTCTTTCACCGCGCTGGCGGGAAGGAGCCCCTGTCCCAAAGCCCAGCACTGGCATGGCTCCCAGGCTCACCCACGGCGACAGCACCTTCTCCTTTATTTTTATTTATTTTTATTTTATTGATTATGCTATTACAGTTGTCCTATTTCCCCCGCTTCCTTCCCCTCCACCCCGCACACCCTCTCCCACCCACATTCCCCACCTTCAGTTCATGTGTCATAAGTTCTTTAGCTTCTACATTTCCCATACTATTCTTGCCCTCTCCCTGTCTATTTTCTACCTGCCATCTATGCTACTTACTCTCTGTACCTTTCCCCCCTCTCTCCTCCTCCCATTCCTCTGTTGCTAACCCTCAATGTGATCTCCATTTCTGTGGTTCTGTTCCTGTTCTAGTTGTTTGCTTAGTTTCTTTTGGTTTTGTTTTAGGTGTGGTTGTTAATAGTTGTGAGTTTGCTGTCATTTTACTATACATGTTTTTTATCTTCTTTTTCTTAGATAAGTCCCTTTAACATTTCATAAAATAAGGGCTTGGTGATGATGAAATCCCTTAACTTGACCTTATCTGAGAAGCACTTTATCTGCCCTTCCATTCTAAATTAAAGCTTTGCTGGATAGAGCAATCTGGGATGTAGGTCCTTGCGTTTCATGACTTGGAATACTTCTTTCCAGCCCCTTCTTGCCTGTAAGGTCTCTTTTGAGAAATCAGCTGACAGTCTGATGGGAACTCCTTTGTAGGTTACTGTCTCCTTATCTCTTGCTGCTTCTAGAATTCTCTCCTTCATTTTAGCCTTGGCTAATGTAATTATGATGTGCCTTGGTATGTTCCTCCTTGGGCCCAACTTCTTTGGGACTCTCTGAGCTTCCCGACTTCCTGCAAGTCTATGTCCTTTGCCAGATTGGGGAAGTTCCCCTTCATTATTTGTTCAAATAAGTTTTCCACTTGTTGCTCTTCCTCTTCTCCTTCTGGTACCCCTATGATTCTGATGTTGGATCATTTCAAGATGTCCTGGAGGTTCCTAAGCCTCTCCTCATTTTTTTGAATTCTTGTTTCTTCATTCTTTTCTATTTGATTATTTCTTTCTTCCTTCTGGTCCACTCCATTGATTTGAGTTCCAGTTTTCTTCCCATCACTATTGGTGCCCTGTGCATTTTCCTTCATTTCACTTAATGTAGCCTTCATTTTTTAATCTAATTTGCGACCAAATTCAACCAATTTTGTCAGCATCCTGATCACCAGGGCTTTGAACTGTGCAAACTGTGCATCTGATAGGTTGTCTATCTCTTCGTCACTTAAAAGTATTTGCTCTAGAGTTTTGATCTGTTCTTCCATTTGAGCCATTTTTTGGCGGGGCGGAGGGGAGAAGATCTGCTTGCGCCTGCTATGTAGTGAGGGGCAGAGCCTTAGTTGTTCACCAGGGTGGGGCAGTCCAGTTGCTGGGCTGTGACACTGTGTGTGGGGGTGGGGCCCTAGAGGGAACTATAGCACTCGCTCCACTCTGTCAGATTTCAGTTCCCTCTGCTTCTTCCCCCAAGCAAACTGGGCCTTTCTGGTGCTGATTCCCATGTGGGTGGGCCTGTGCATGTTCTAGGACCCTGTGGGTCTCTCCAATGAACTCTCCTTTGAGGCTGGGAGTATCTCCCTGCACCTCAACCCCCACAGGTCTTTTCAGTCAGTGTTTTGAGGCTTTATTTCCCCATGGGGCCCTGGGCTGCAAGGTCTGTCTCTCCCCCCAGCTTCACCTGGTGTGTCTGCGCGTGAATGTGGGGGTGCTCGGACAGTCAACCGCCCTGCGTGCCTCACTGGGTCTGCCTGCTGCCACCCCGTTCCCGGGGTCCGTCAGCCACTGCCTTGTGCAAAGGGGTCCACAAGCCTTTGCTGTGACCCCTCTCCACCCAGCTGCCCAACTCTGCCCCTCCTACCGGTCTGGATGAATGTGTCTAACTCCTTGGTTGTCAAACTTCCATACAGCTCAATTTTCTGTCAGCTCTGGTTGTCTTTTTTGTTTCTAAATTTTTGTTGTCCTTAATTTGGTTGTGCGAGGAGGCACAGTGTGTCTACCTGTGCCTCCATCTTGGCCGGAAGTCACCTTCTCCCTCCTGCCTTCCCACCTGCACCACTGCTCCAGGCTTACCCACCCCCACACACCCCCTCCAAAACATGACTCTTCTCTCCCTCCTCCTCCAGGACCCTATTGTCTGTAGAGTAGGAACCATCAGGGCTGGGGCAGTGTAGACGGATGGTAGATTCATTCCTTCCTGCCACCCCGCAGCAAGGTCCATGTAGGGCCTGGGACTAGGAAAGCACAAGGTGGGTAAGACCCCGACTGCACATGGTGTCAGTTCCAGGGGACAGCAAGAGGGGGCAGAGGAGATGGTTGTGCATCCCAGTGTCAAAGGGTTTGGACAAGAAGAGCAAGGTTCCCTCCAGCCTCTTCCATGGTCATCTAAAGTACCGGGCTGAAGGAAATTATGTAAATGTATTGAAACCCTTCATCTGTAAAATGAGCTGATGCCCACCACCCACATTGCTACTGTTGTCTCATCTTGATAAAGAAGTTGTACATGAGAGGGAGGTCGTGCAGGTGAGGGAGGGAGGTCGTGAAGCGGATACACAGGGCTTGTGACAATCACAACCTGACTTACAGGCATGGTGGGACAGAGACAGAGAAGAAATGAAAAGCTGCTCTAGGGGTTGAGAGGACCAGAAACATCGAATGCTGACTCCTGCTGGAGACGGGGTTGGGTGCAATTGAAATATTTCCTGAGTGATAGGACGCTTAATTTCACTGCAGTATCGGGCTGTGGACAGGAAATCAGTGACTATTGTTACTGGCCTGGGGGAGGAAATGAGGGACATCACTCTGTCCCCAGGAGCCTCAAACAAAGCCAGAGGGGAGCTGCCATCAAGGGGATGGCCGGGCAACAGGCCAGCTAGCAGGCGGCTTCAGAAGGGACTGCCCCACACCGCCCGCGCCCCACACCACCCGCACCCCACATGGGCCTGCAGCCACAAGCCACAGCATCCGAGCTGCCCCTACTTCCAGCAGCCAGCCACCATTCCTCGTCCCCAAGTAAGAAAGAATGAGAACTCAAGGAGCTAAGGTCACCAGGGCTGTGGCGGCCCAGGATGGGAGGCCCCCACCCTTGCTGGCAGCCACACCAGGCGGGTGATTGTGAGAAGAGGCGTCAGGAGCACCAGGGGTCAGCTGGCCACCCCAGGCCATAGGGCTGTCATGTGGGGACGTGGACGGAGACACATCCTACGTAAGCCTGGTCTGTAGACAGGACCCTCCCCCTCCAGGAGGCGGCTCAACGGCACCTCTGAACCAAAAACTGAGACACAGGTTTGACAAAAAAGTGAAAAGATTTTTCTCATTTGTGAATTTATTTATTGAGATGCTTAAAGAGGTTTGAGCAATCATATGTTCATGAATCAGTTTTACTACAAAAGTAAAATTTTATGAATTCAGAAACGTGAGTGCTGTCCTCTCCTCTATGGCCGCCCTTCCAGGGGCTGAGAGGGGCAGGGAGATGGACAGGTGGACAGAAACGGCCCTGTGTCTGGGAAGATGCCAGGAGCCATGAAGAAACCAGACCCGGGTGGAACGACTGGGGAGTGGTAAGGGCGATACTGGTGTTCCACCGCCGCCCTAACAAAGGGCCTCAGACGGAGCGCCCACACCACAGAGGGTGCGCTCACAGGTGCTGTGGGTGAGAAAACAGGTGGGTTCATCGGGCTGTGCTCCACCCCCAGGCTCCAGGACGCACCATCCCCTGCTCGTGGGGGGCTGGCAGGATCCTCTCCTTACGTAACAGTTCCCTCCCGTGTCCCTGCCAAAGCCGCTCTCAGCTTCCAGGGGCCCTAGAAAACCTTGGCCTGGGGTCCCTTCATCCAGCCTCAACTGGCTACCTTGGGCCCACTGGCTGACCCGAGATGGCTGCTAGGACACCTCTATGACCTGTCTTACCACTGTGACCTGTGTTACTATTGTGACCTGTTGCCACCTGATACCAAACAGTGCTGGGTTGGGACCTCTGCAGGGACTCCCCAGCAGTGTCAGGGAAGGGCTCCCAAGACTTGCCATAGTTAAAGTCAGACTTGGGTGTCGAGACAGAGCTGGCCCCATGGAGAACTGGGGAAACCACCACCAAAGCAACAGCAAGTGCCCCCAGTGGGGGACAGCCAGGCTGGCCGGGGTGCAGGGCGGGGGCAGGCGGGTAAAGGGCCGTGGTGGGCTGAAGATGCGATCACAGCCATGAAGGCTGTAGGCATCATCTGATTTATATTTTCTAAAGCTTATGCCAGGATTTGACATTTAAAATGATATTTGAGATGTGTTCTGAGAGCACAGGTCCAGTGCAGACAGATGAGGAGGGTGAGACATGTGCTTCAGGTCCAGAGGGTGGGTGCGGCCCACGGCCCGGAGGCAGGAGACGTGACTCCGGAGACCACAGCATGGGCCTCAGAGACCTGTGAGCAACGGGACAGGGAAGGGACACAGAGGACCCGCCATGGAGGAGGGAGCGGAGGGGGGACAGGGACCCTTCATGGAGGGGGCAGGGCAGGGGGACAGGGGACCCTCCATGGAGGG
>PVIA01008755.1:44001-68338 GCA_004024845.1 Tonatia bakeri | reverse complement strand
TATCATATCCTTAATGTTATCTTCACTTTTTTCTTTCTTGAGTTGTCTTTCTTTCTCTATTTTTTCTATTTGTGTATAAATACTTTGCAAAAAAGCTTTATAATTCAATATGTTAATTTTTGTCACATCTATTTCTGCTATATACACCATGAATATTCTAGGGTTTTATTTGTTTGTTTTTCCTACTTCTCTTTATATTTTATTATTTTATAAGGAAATTTTTTTTAGGTATGCAAATCCAGTATTTTTCTCCTTTATGGTTTTTGGTTTAGTGTCATCCTAAGAAAGTCTTTCCACAAAGTAAGACTACCTAAATATTTACTTATATCACCTTCTAAAGCTTTTATTATTTCATTTTTATAATAAACTCTATACTTCATTTGGAATTTATTTTGGCATAGAATGTGAAATAAGATCTAACTCTTTACCTCATTACATAATTTATTCTTATTTCACAAAAATGAGATGCTTATCCATGGTTAGGTGCTATTAATTTTTATCAGGATTTGCACTAGCAAAATTGGGTGATAGGAACAATGGCCTCTTCCTTCAGTAGGTCCTGCATAATAGGTTTAAATTTCTGCAGGGTTTGCTTAAATCTATAGTGGACTGTATTAACTCTAACTGGGCAGAGTGGGAGAAGACAAAAGGGAATCCAAGAAGTTCCATTTTATGTAGCCAATGGTAAGAGTGAAAGGCTTAATTTTATTTTGACTTTTTGAGTCACAACATTGATGACCCACAATGGGATATTTTAGAGAACTGAGTACTACCACCGTGAGAAATTTAGGCAAGACAATAGTCCTGATGGTTAAGGTGAGGTATATCTGTTTTATATTCAGTAACTCCCCTAAAAGTACAGGGGTGCCTTGTCTAAATCTAGTAATATCCCCAGGTATAACTAATTCCAATCCCAGTATCATTTTAGGCCCTAAAGGTTTACCAATTGGCACATCTCAGCAGATGTCAAAGTTAATTTAGAATCTCTGTTGTAGAGACACAACAGTCAATGGGTACCCTCTTTATCTTTCCTTTGCTTGAATTGTTTAATAAATTTTGAATTTCCAACTACGTCAAGTCTAAGACCCCTGCTATAATTCCTATTTCCTACTAGTGTGCGAAGAGATCATTTTGTTTTATTTTGTTTGTTTTTTGGTTACTGGATATACTATGGGGGAGAGAGGAGTCCTCTCTACCCTGATAGTATTTATAAGTCTCGTCTCTAGAGAGTACCAAATCAGTAAGATCTGGGTTAAGGCCTCTCCCATAGCAAATGTATTTTTGGAATTTAGGGACCTTGAGATAAAGTGGGTTTGAATTAACTACTTAATATATTGGTAAAGTTCGGTACTCAACTGAACTCACAGTCTTTGTCCTTTTGTTTCACAGTTATCCAATGGAGTGATGACCTTCTCCAGTGCCTGGGAGTGAGGTGCCATGGGATGTTTTCCCCTATAATCTTGAGAATCGAAAACTTTGTTGCAACAAAAGCGTTTAAGGCATTTAAGAGTTCCAGTGAACACTGAATTCTGGAATGTAAATCTCACCATGCGACATAGTGACTACACTTCCCTCACACAAGCAACCAACTATTGAGCCCATATGTTGTACAGGGATCAACACACAGCCACTGGTCACAGGGTGAAAGTTGTTCTCCTGAGCCTAGAGTCAGCCATGACTCATGATGGAAATGAGACACATGGATTGTTCCAGGTCAAAACCCATGCACTAGGGCCATTCTAAGGAGAGGCTAAAATCATACTTCTGTCCCTAAATGCTTATTATCAAAACTTTCAACTTCATTAGTTAAATCTGTAACAGATTTCAGTAGGACTCTGCAAATGTATCATAGCATAGCACAACTCAAAATGCAACAAAATGCAAGCTTGCAAGCTCACAGCAACACAGCTATTAAATACATGCTCAGCAGCAGTCGATAGAAGCTATTAGCAAGCCAAAAGCAAGAAAAGAAAGACCCCAGTTCTCACAATGCCAATTGTTTAGTAGTTGCCCATCAAAGGGTATGATAACCACCCTCTCCAATACACACAAAGAAACCAGTTCAGTTCAGTTCAAAGAAAATCAGTTCAGATATGTAAAGAGTGATGATGCCACATGTGCAGTAAAAGGATATGAAAAGATTTATTACTCAATAAAGAGGCCTTCTTCGGAGAACACAGCAGGCACCAAAGCCAGTCCAAAATGAGTTGACAGAAGGAAGGCCCTGGTGGTGTTGGTTTTTACTGTGGTTAGGAAGTGGGGCTTCGGTCAGTTTTCTAACACGCAGTCAGAGTTTGCATGGCTACAGCTTCTCCAGTGTCAGGGAAGGATATGCCCAGGGTTTCTTATCAGCTTGTTGGAATTGAGACAGTGGGGAAAGGAAGGAACAGGGCCTGAAAGCTATTAGCAAAAATAAAAAATGCAGTCAGGGTCTTTACTACAGTGTTCACAGTTTTCTTATTGTTCCATCACTGTTAGATTTTGGTGTCAGTGTTATACAAAGTAAGTAAAGATGATTTTGGAAACTATTTACATTTTTTCTATTCTAGAGAATAATTTCATGTGTATGTGAATTACCCATTTCCTAAAGATTTTTTTTCTTTTTTTTTATTGGTGTTCAAGTACAATTGTCTCCATTTTCCCCTGATCACTGCCCCTGCACCCCACCCAACCCATCCCCACGTCCCACCCTCCTCCTGCCCCCTTTAGCTTTGCCTGTGTGTCCTTTATACAAGTTCTTTGATGACACTTCCTCTTTAGAATTTACACAAAGTACCTTTAGGTCATTTTTTAAAGCTAATTTTCTGACAATTAATTTGTTGTTTGGTTATTGATATTCTTGACTTTTATTTCCATGTTAGGTCAACTTATATATGTTATATATTCCTGATTATTTTATTTAAGTAATTTATATTTTTGAAAACCAATATAAATTTTCCTCTATACTACTTTCCTATTTTCTAAGTTTTCTGGTGAGTGGGGTGGGGGTGGTGGAAGTATTTCAAGTTCAGAATATCGAGTTAATCATAATCTTCATTCCATATATACTATAATTATTGGTCCATTTCTCTATTTTATTTTACTTATTTAATCCATTGTATTCACTCATTTCTTTCTTATTATTCTCTTTCTGATAGGGAAATACTCTAATATGTTTGGTGTATGTCCCTCACATGCATACATTTTTGTGAGTCTCATTTTTTGCATGTATTTTAATTTACCATAAATAAAGAACATCTTTCTGTTGATACCATTCTGATTATTAGTCTTTTAACTGACACATGATTGACATATAACATTATATTAGTTTAGGTATACAGGAGGGGACCCAAAATATGAAATTTATTTATTAAAAAATGTGCATTTATTCTTATGTGTTTAAACTTCATTCACTTTCAAATACTCTCCATTTGATGCAATATACCTATTGATACATTTTTCTACTGCTCAAAGCAGTTTTTGAACTTACCAATTTTGATGCCTTTTAGGGCTTCTGGTGTTTTTGTTTCACCTCTTCCACATCAGCAAAATGTTTTACTTTGAGTACTTTTTTCATCCAAGGGAAGAAAAAGGTTGCTTGGGGCAAGAGCAGGTGAATAGAGAGGGCGGGGTACAAGGGTCATGCCATTTTTGGTCAAAAACTGCTGAATACTCAGCACAGGGTGGGTAGGTGCACTTGTGAATCACCCACCATGAAATAGGCAAATGAGTTGACAGAGTCTTCAAAAAAATTTACTGGAGCTGGAGGCTGCCTCTCACAATAATGCCAGCTGGTACACTGATACAGATGGGTTCCCAGAACACTCATCTAGTGGGGGAAGCCTGTATTATAAGGGGTCCAACCTCCAGAAGATCATTCAGGGTGTTTATGGGTTCTTCCACATACAACATAATGATTCAATGTTGGTATACACTGTGGAATATTTACAAGTCTAGTTAAGATCCATCACATAGTATTCTGAGTATTATTCTCTAACTGAGCACTATATTCTTAAAGATATGTTTATATTTCTGAACATATATTCATTGATTTTGAGTGCTGCATAATAGTCTATAATATACACCTATATTATACTACTTATCTACTCCTCTAAGGATGGACAGCTATGTGGCCTCCAACTCCTCATAAAAACAAATAAGTCTGTAATAAAAATTCCACTGCATGTTTCCTCATGGGCCTGTGTCACAATGTCCCTTTGGCACATAACTGGGAAAAAGGCTTCTGGAGTCTAAGGTGTTATTCATTCAATTAAGTACCCTCAGAAATTTTTCTAGAATATTTATGCCAATCTAGTCTTTCACTGGTTGTGAAAATGAGACTATATTACTCTTTAGTTGCAAGAAATGTTTTTTAGTTTTTAAAAATAACTAACTTAGATAACACATTCAAAATAGTGGTAGTAAAATACTGATTAGAAGGACACACCTTATCCGATCTTTCATTTATTGCATATTTAATGAGCACTTATGTGTAAGGTAGTATGTCCTGAACTTACAGAGGTGTCCAGAAACATTTTCTGTTCTGAAGGGACCTACATTGACTGGAGGGACTTATATCAACCTTGTATCAAATAGGTTTCCCTCTATACTTGGTATAGATGGTATAGGTGGTATAGTATAGATGGGAAACTTGATAGTATAGTATAGATGGGAAACCTATGGTGACAACTATTAACATACATGTTTGTAGAATATATGGGAGTTCTGACATTAAAAAGAATGATGTCATTTCTTTAAGTTATCACAGAGGAATCCATGTTTGAGCTAGGTAGTAGAAGATGTGGAGGTAATCTCCATGCACACGGACTGTACACAGCAGAAGATGCAATTACTTGGTACATTCAGGATCTGCAGGGAGTTAAATGAAAAAAGAGTACAGTACAATAAAGAAATTAGTGACATGATTGGAACAGTAGAAAACAATGGATAATGGATGGATAGCTTAGTAGCTGCTAAAGAATTTGAACACAAGCAAATTTATGCTATTGGAAGATCTCTGTGATATTACCAAGAAGTATAGATTAAAAGACCAAAGGACATGAATCCTGTGAAGAGTTATATCTGTAAGGCTAGAGCTCAGGGGAAAGTCTAAAATAGAAAAAGAAATTTGGAAGTCATTTCCATATATAGCAGTTGTAGCCAAGGGTTTGAATGAAATTGTATATTATATAAAATGAAAGCAAATTATAAAGTCATATGCAGATGATATAATGTAGTAAAAATAATCCTGCAAAGACAAGAAGAGTCTGAAAATAAGTTAAAATTATCATCTTCTAACTTTTATTTCTACTTTAGACTCTCCAATCAATCATCATTGATTTAATTTTCACTATACTCTTGTATTTGTTCATATGTAGCTTTGAAAGTGTCTTTAAGCCTTGTTCAACTGTCTTACAATACAAATTGACTGTTATTTCTTGAAGAAGTTTGCAATAATTCAATTAATTCAAAGTCAACTGATTTAAGGCCTTAACTAAATGTGAAAAATTATTTCATCTTTGCCATATTCTATTTCTTAAAAGCAAATCACAAATTCTGTCTACACTCAAGGAGAAAGTAGGGTTTGACTCACTGGGGCTCACTTTAGGGTAATACCAGCACACATACCTTTTTTAAATGAGTATATATTGAATGTCCATTTTGTTTTGGGGGTCAAGACAGAATAAAGTCCTTGATTTTATATCATATATGTTCAATTATGGGAGAGAGAAAAAGAAAAATATTTTAAATCAAGATGTAATAAGTGCTATGAGGAAAGTATGGCAAGGCAAGGGTTTAGAAAGTTGGTCTTCGTATTTCAATAAAAGATGCTCTGATTGAGTTCATACCTAGAAGAAGATTTACTTTATTACAACACAATTACACCTAAGTGTAATGAAGTTGTATGTCTGTTCCTTTTATTACTGCCCCTAGTTATCACTCCAAACCAAGAAAAGATCCATTGAAAGTAGGCCTTTTACTCCAAAGACAAAAGACTAAGAAATAAAAACTTGTCCCAGATTCTAGAACTCTGCTTGACTAGGCTACATACCCAAAGCTACTTTGGCATAAGGATTAGCCCTCAAATAGAGATTATTCACTTTTTAGGAGTGGAGGAAGAAAAGAGACTTAATCACAAATGTGCTGACATTCAAGAGAAGGACTTCTACCCCTAGAAAATAAGATTTAAGCAGAGTATCTTGACACTTCTCTTTCTTTGAGAGCATTATGGGAACAAAGATGAGTTTTGAGATCTCTCTAGGGGAAAAAGCTAAAGTAACAACAGAAAAAATATGAAAATTAGTATAATAGTAGTCATTTTTCATCTTTTAATGTTTAGCAATACTAGTATAGAACTATAAGACTGAGGTTGTAAATCATGTCAGTGTTTATTAAAAGGTGAATAACAATCAAAATAAACTAAGGTCTACTACCTTTAGAAGTTATTTAAATATGTGCATATTTTAAAATACCACCTTGATCAAAATGAGTGATAAACATTTCATGGGTCTTAAAGAGTAATTCATAAAGTCATGAAACTTTAAATTTGTAATCTTATTTTTGGTTCAACCCACTTTATTAAAATGAAGGAAAAAAGGTAAAAAATATATTGTTGAGGAATAAAAGTCTTCAAGAAAAATTTTTAAAATATTTTTAACTATCATCTACAATAAGTTAAGCATAAAAATATTTCATAAATTTTATGAGCAGAATTATACAACTTAGTAATGTAATGCAAATATCTCTGTTCATTAAGACTCTACTGTTTTCATCAATTTTATGCACACAGTTCAGTGAGGACTAATATATTCCAATGTGAAAAAAAGTTTATTAAGGATCACTATGAAGCAACTAGGTGTATCCAATTATACCCACATAATGTGATTTCACGAAGTTATTTGATTTTTATTTTTTACTTCATGGCCTTAATTTTACTGGATTTGATGAAGTTTGGCATATTTTCAAAGTGAATTACAAGTTATGAAAACATTTAAGTAAATATCCAGAGTCCCAAAAATTAGGAGTCTGATTTTGATGACATTTGTGTGTATATATGTAACATAACCCTCTAAGATTATATTTAAAAAGTCACTGAATTTAAGGTTTTGTATGTAAATACTTTTTGTTCATTTGGTTAAATACTTTTATAAATTTAAACCAGCTTAGAGATTTGATGTTAATATTAGAATTTTTTGTTTGATAAATTAGTTATGCCATCTTTCTTTCTCAACTTAATTATATCAATTCCATAAAGTATACTACAAGGAAAAATTGCAAAATCAAAATGGATCTTCAAAGAAGAGGAAGTTTCCCTGTCATACAATGATACAATGATGCTATTGTTTATAGGAATCTGTAATTTGATGTGCTGATCAAACACTTCCATTGTCACAGTTGTTGTATGGATGCCACCCAATGATTTGATGAGATTCTTTTGGAAATATCCTGGAATTGCATCTTATTCTTTAAAAATCATACATAATTAGTGTTTACTGACTCCTAAAATTTTACAAATTTTCCTCCTTCCTGTAATCCCCAAATCCACTCTCCCACACACACATAGACAAAACTGGGCAAATGGCTTCACCACCAGGCATAGATCTGACTTTCTTCTGAGTAAGTTTTTATCTGAATTTATTTTACCTTTTTTTCTGGTTATGCTGTCCATTTGTTTTTTAGAAGTACACATCCTTCTGGCCTACCTTATTTTGTCCCATATATTCTCCATCTTCATTCCTTTGCACTGTTTTATCTGCCTTTTTTCTGAAACATATACAATATGTCCCATTCAAAGCAACAAGAAATAAAACCCTCACTTTGTTTTATTATTCCTCTTAATACATCTTATTTTTCTTTTCCATTACAGTCACTGTTTTCAAGTGTTTTAATAAACTACTTCATTTCCTTACCCCTTTCTTTCTGCTTAAAAACTTGGAATCTAATTTTTAACCATTCTATTCCATTGACACTATATATGGAGGTAATATCTGATCTTCTAGTTAAATTTAACCTCATTTCTTTAGCCTCATCTTCCCTTGCTTCTTTCTTTGGCCCTGCTGATCAGTCCCTCTTCTTCTGCCCTCTCTTGCTTTCTATGATATTTCATTCTTCTGGTTCTTGTCCTGCTTCTCTGATCATGATTTCTTTGTCCTCCTGCTGACTTTAACTGCTCTTTGAACCCCATTAATGTTTATTGAAGTATAACATCAATCAACAAAAGTAAAAGAGCATAATTGTGCAGCTTCATACATTTTCACAAAGTATTCATGTCAGTATAACTAGCATCCGTATCAAGAAACAAAATATTGACACTATCATGGAGGTTAGTAACCACCCCAATGCAAGCCATGCTAATAGTTAGTCCTTAATTTTCCATTCTTTTTCTTCAACAAGTAACTTTTATGAATTCTTTATATTGATGAATCTCATGTTGATATTTCCAGGACTAATGTATTGTTTAAAATCTTTGTCTCCTAATCTCCCTTATTCAAGTAGATATTAGAATATACAGTATTTTTTTTTCAACATTTCAAATTGTTTTCTTCTTTTTATTCTCATGGCACCACGATGGCGTTAGTAATAATGGAATTAGTAAACTATGCAGGCCAAATACAGCATCCCTCTGCCTGCTTTTGTAAAAAGAAGTTTCATTGGAACTGGGCCATGCTCATTCATTAACATACATTGGCTAGCTGCCACAGAAAACATATGACCTAAAAAGTGTTAAAATATTGGGTTGGCCAAAACGTTCGTTTGGTTTTTCCCATAAGATGGCTTTAGTAGAACTTATTTGTCTTTAATTTTTTCAAAACAATTTTGTTAGAGTGCATTGTGACAGCCGTCATATCAATGTGCATTTAAAAAAATTATCAAAATTGGTGAATTTTTGTGTAGCCATTTTAATACTGAACATGGAAGAAATAAGCAATATTTTGGCATATTATGTTTTATTATTTCAAGTAAGGTAAACATGCAATTGAAATGCAAAAAAGATTTGTGCAGTGTATGGAGAAGGTGCTATAACTGATCAAATGCATCTTGCTGGATGACACTAATGATTGCGTAGTGGAAGTTGATAGTGATCAAATCAAGACACTGACTGAGAACAATCAACACTGTACCATGTAGGAGATAGCCAACATACTCAAAATATCCAAATTGATAAAGTTATTGATAAAAATGAAAAATGTGATTTTTATTTTATGCAAAAAAAGAATATGGACTTTTTAGCCAACCCAATATTTTCTCTCTTACACTTTTCAGAAAAAGTTTACCTATCCCTGGTTTAGGCCTTTGCTCTTTTATTTACTAGATTGATGTAAAAACTTCCCACTGGGTCATTTAATTCTAGTTCCTCTCTCCTGCAATTTTTGAAAGTTTCCTTTTAAGCATACTCAAACACATTTCATTTTCATATAAATTTCCTTGCTCAGTATAAGAGCAAACGCCTTTTCCTGGCAATCAACGCCTTTACTACAACAGAATATCACAAGCACAGACATTAAAGAAGGGAGTAGTGCTATGCAACTCTCAAGCCACACACCACTTCTTCCTTTCTCAATGCTTATAGTATTTCTTACTTTTTCCTGTACTTATAATCACCTTCACATATGCCTTGGTCATAGCTGCATCTTGCTGTAATGAAGGTGTTCTTGTCTTCATTCCCTGAATTAATTTTCCTTTTCAATCGTATCCATTCCTCCGAAGCTTACACACCCTTCACAGTTGGCTCACATTCTATCTCCTCCTCAGACAATTCCAAAGCCTGAAATCCTTCTCTGTTCTATCCTATAACATTGTAGGCAGTATAAAGAACATACCCTTTCTCTATTGTCTTAAATCATTTCTTCATTGACTTAAACTTCCCCAGAAGCAGAGCACATTTCTTTGGCTTTCTAGCACCCACTGGGCACATAGTAAAAGCTTAGTAAGTACTGATAGCTTTGATTTCTAGGCATCATGAGTAAATGACTATCAACAGTCAGAATCCTTATTCGAAAATGATTGTACACTCTGTTACCACAGAAGACTCAGGAAACTGCATTTTTAGCTATGCCTCCAAAGCCTTAGCATGGATTAGAACCTAGAAATTTGGTTGATTGAGCATAACTGCTGAAAAAGAATATTCTACAGAAGGATGTGCCTCAAAAACCTTAACTTTTATACCTTAAATCGCCTCCAATACGTCAGTTTAAGAATACTAACTTAGAAATAGCATTTTCATATTCAGTAAGTCTTTACCATTGACAGAATATTTATTCTCTTAATACTTACTAGGTCTCAAAAATCACATTCAGAATATTCTTAATCATTCTATTATTTTTGGTCTCCAACAAAAAAAAAAAAGACTTCATTGCAGACAACCACAAAAGTAATTTAGAATAACTTAAACTCAAATGAAATATAAAATCCCAAGGCAATATAAATACATACACTTGGAAACTTGGAAATAGTTATCAAAAAAGAGAGAGAGAAAAGAACAGGTGAGTTAAGAGACTAAGAATACTCAAGGATAAAAAATCCCATCTGTACTTTCTTCCCTGAAAAGGTCACTGTGAACAGTCTACAAGTTTCTTTATCAAAATTTCAAAAAAAGATCTCATTTACAATGAGTCTAAATAAAGTTCTCAAAACTCTGAATTGAATGGTCACTCTACAGGGAAAAAGCAAATCCCATATGTCAACCTAAGAAAAATGCGGTTAAGGCAGAAGGAATAGCAGACCACAAGGATATATTAGACTAGGTTATTTGCCTACAATGGTGCTACCCAACAAATATTTTGAAAGGTTCATTTTTACCTAAAGATATTAACTAAAATCCTTTAACATTATCAACTGTAAATTTAAATAATAATAATAAGATTCCAGCATCCATATGAGAGACCTTTTTAGTCTATGCTTTGTGCAGCCATAGTAGTATATATTTAAAAAGTCATTAATGCCCTGGCTGGTGTGACTCAGTGGACTGAGCATTGGCCTGCAAACCAAAGGGTTACCCAGTCTAGGGTACATGCCTGGGTTGCACACCAGGCCCCCAGTAGGAGGTGCACAAGAAGCAACCCCATTTGATGTTTCTCTCTCTCTCTTTCTCCCTCTCTTTTGTTCTCTAAAAAATAAATAAATAAAACCTTTAAAAAATAAACATTAAAATTAAAAAGTCATTAACATATCTTAAATTAGAAATAACATTTATTTTCCAAAGTGGTGTTTCTTCTTTCCTGCCTTCTCATTTTCTTTTGGAATTTTCTGGGGTAGAAAACCATAATAAAGAACAAGCTGTCAAGTCTTTAGAGTATAGTGATTAGGATGAAGCAAAAGTTTATGGAGATTTAAATGGCCTCTGGGACAGCCTAGTTTGCTGTGATTTCTTTTTGTTGATGCTGAAGTATTGCAATTTGCATTTTGCTCCATAATTACTTCAGATGTTCTGCCTAATCTCTTTCTTGCACTCCCAATACTCAAGAATGACCCTTTTCAAGGACTTCTGGGGTGGTGTGGGGAGTGGGGTGGGAGGGATGGACATGACCCAAGATGACACCCCAGAGTAAATTTTACCTGGATTCTGCTTCAACAGACTACTTGTCACTTAGCAGCACTATGAATTTTAATATGATTCTTATTGCAACTCAGTGGCTTACTTTTAATCTTCAATCTTTAGAAGGTATTGATCATATTCATCAGGTCATAGAGGTGCCCTTGCGGCAAGACTCAAGGCCCTTGCAGAGTAGCATATTTTCTTTCTGCTTAAATCTTTATTTCATTCTTCTCCAGAAATTATTCCAAATTTTAATTTTTATTCCTTTTGTTTCATCTGAGTGCTAACAGCCTGAAATTAACTTCAAAAACATTGTCACCTCTAAGAACTGGTCAACTGAAAGATTTATGAATCCATAAATATTCTATTCAGAAGCAATCATTCAAATCATATATATTAAGAAATGATTGCATACAAAGGCACTGACCTGAGAACTAGTAACATCATGATAAATAAAACCAAATTCAGTATTTTTCTTTATGGAGCTGAAGACTTAGTGTGGAGATGTAGGCACTAATCAAATAATCATAAAACAAATTTAGATTTTCTATTACATCAAGTTGTATTCAAAAGAGGCATATCACATTATGAAAACCCACTATATCAGTTTTTGAAAGATCAGATAATTCTTCCCTGAGGAAATAATATTAGAACTTAGATTTGAAGGATAAATAGGAGTTAAAGTAGGCAAAGAGTAGAGGAGTGTACTAGGTATAACAAATGGCATAAGGAAGACCTCCATGTGAGAAGGGTACATGGTGATACAGGGACTGAAAGAAACTAAGTGCAGCTGAAGCAGAGAGAACACAAGGGATGTTGGTATAAAGAAGCAGCTGAGTACTGTTTATTCTACCTTCAAACTATTTCTTGATTGTGTTCATTTCTCCCTGTCCTCACTCCTACCACCCTATTTGAGAGTAAGATCAAATACAGGCCTCTTTTAGAATAATGGATCTGCTTACTCTCTGCTCTTGTTATTTTATTCCTGTTCCCTATAACTGATTCTCTGAATTGTAGCCAGTAGTGTTTTCCAAATGCAAATTAGAGTGTCACTTCTATACTTAATACCAATCAATGTTATCCCACTTTTCATGAGATAATAGTACTACCAGAACTACCTGAATGATCTGGCCCTGCCTACCACTCCAGTCTCTTCTCCCACTCTTATCCCATGCTGCAATGCATCTGACATCCTGGCCTTCTCTCTGTTCCTCCAGAAAACATTTATGCAAGCTGTTAGCAGCATGGAAGCTTCTTACCTTTTCACCTGGTAACCAGATATGGCTTCTTTAAAGAAAGCCTTGGTAATGAAAACACTGTAACCAATTAGATTAGGTATCCTGCCATATATATATATATATAATTTGGCATTTTATACTTCCTGATTTGATTAATAGATTGCATTATTGGTCCCAATTTTTCACTCTTCCAATATCTAAACACTCTGACATGTAACTTTTTAGCTCCTCTTATAGGAGTGTATCTACTCCTTGCCTTTGTGCCTTCGTTTTTGGCCATGTGAATTGCTTCAGACAATGAGATATTAACAGATATTAAGTTAGCTGGGACTTGAAAAATTCTCTTGAAGTTAGATTACTCCCACCATAAGAAGGACATGTCATGGTTAGCTCAGTGGTCCAAGAAGGATGAGACGTATGGAACAGACTGCACCTTCAGCTCAACATTCTTCAGCTGAGGCCAGCAGAGCCACCCAACCATACCAAAGCCATGTGAAAAATCAATGTTTTTATTGTATATGTGTCACAGAGATTTTGTAATTATCTATTGCAAAGCAATAACTAATACAATTTGTAACAGGTATGAACTATTTTTAAATGGGAAATATATGTCAACACTTGTCCTAATCAATAAAGTACTATCAATAATACAGGCAACCTCTAAATAATTTTTACAGATGATGATTTTTAACTACCTGAAATAAGTTAGTGATAACCAGAAAAAGAGTTTACTATCATTAACTATCTAGATAATCATGAACAAGTCTTAAGCTTCCTGGGACTGTTTTCCTATCTTTAAAATGAGAGGAAGGGACACAGCAGAGGTTGTGAATGGGTTTGTCTTGAGAACTGACTCCAGCTGATTGTTGTGACTTTTGGAATGCTTTGTTGACAGTGATTATAAGCCCAGCTGTCTGAGTGTCATGATCAATTAGCAGTGTATTCCCTGGAAAGAGAGGAGGGTCTGTAGCACCAGAGCCACATACTTGGCAGCCCTGGATTACAGGACCTCTAACGTTCACTCCATATTTGACACCCATAACTCGAGGAGTCAATAAATTAACAGAGACAATAGAAGTGAGATCTAACTACAGTCTTGTACAGGCAAGGATAATCTATTATTTTTATTTTCTTCATGTTTCTAAGCACAGTGCTAGGTACGTAAGAACTGTGATTGCTTTATTGTTTAGTCCATAGCTCAGGGGTTCAGTCAATGGACTTACAAACCACCAGTCTCTTGGAAGCAAGTGACAAACTCTTACCTCAAGCTAAGATAGGGAAGAAAAAAAGGTTAAACTTATTGGCTGATGTGACTGAAAACTACAAGAGTTGTCTGTTTCTTTATGGTTATGTATCGGGGCTCAAAATAATGGCTTGACGGAAGGCTTTTTCTCTCCATCACTCAGCTCGGCTCCCTTAAGGGACTGCACATGTTAACTCTTGCGGTTCTAGACTCCCTTAATAGTTCAGAAAAAACTGAATACTGAATCTCATTGGACCTAATTCACCTATCTTAAGTCACTCACTTACTCCTGAACCAAGCAGTTTCTCCATGGAGAATGTGGTATTGCTTCAACCCTGCCAAGAACATAGTTGTACTTGCTTAGGAGATTGTAGTAGATTTTTATTTTCTTCTTATATTTTTCTATATATTCCAAATTTTCCGTAATGGTTATGTGATACTTTTATAATCAGAAAAGTGTGTACATTGTTCATAAAAAGAGTACAACAAAAAAAAAGGGGAAAAAGTACTGATTCATTCTTCTTTTGGACAATGTAAGATGTTACATCTTTGAACCTATCTGTTACACTCAGTTCTTGCTAAATGAAATCTTGGATCTACCACATGTTTTCAAAGCATTATGCTATAAATAATACTTCTTTCGATCTTGGCCATTCTTCATCATTAAAAATAATTTTTGCATGAAAGCTACTGGACAGCCTGACATGAAATAACTTGCTTTAAAATGTGCTTGATGTGGTAACCAAGGATCCTGGATATAGCTGTATATTTTTTGTACTACAGAGACGACTGCCACATCCTCTTCCAACCATGTTGTCTGACAAGGTCCAGGACGTGGAAAGAAGGAATTCAAGGAATCCATCTTCCTGGAAGAGAACGTGGCATACAAAAGGGGGGCGGTAATTTTCCTGGGATTGCTCTTAATAATTCCTTGTTGATATTATTCATGGTCTTGCTTTGTGTCCTGATTTCACATAAGAATAGGCCATGAAGAAAGAGAAGCTCGAAGCCAGTCAATGATTGATTTTGAGGGAAATTCTGAAGGGACAACTAGTTCTCCCAGAATATTGAATCATGCCCAAATCGTGTAAACAAGGTGTTTATAAACCTGAGTAAGAAATCATCCTCGATTGTTCCCATGAAAGAATTCATGAATCAGTCATAACAGGCTGAATTGTTGGTAGACTTTCCCATGCCTGTTCCTTCCCACAGATACAAAAGGTCTTCCAAGAAAACAAGAAAAAACTATATAGACCCCTACCCATGGCCCAGGGATACCCCTGGGTAGCATATTGGATTAATGGTAAATTATGGTATCCCCAAAGAGGGGCTAATAGTCTCCAGAGGGTTCCAGATCCCCCATTGCCTTATACAGGGGCATATAATGAACATGGCATTAGAATGGTCAATAAGATTGAAGTTCAAGTGCCTTATAATCATCTAAATTTCATGGAAAGTTTAGCTCGAAGCAGACCTTCCTGGTGTTTATTTATAAGGAACAAAACAGGTCACTACTCCACCAGCTTGTCAAAGGATTTTGCCCACATTTCCCCTTATCATGCAGCAGCTTCAAAAAGGAACTTTCTGAATTAACCATATAGAAATAGAAAAAGACATGAGAAAGTCAAGAATGGCCTATATCCTATAAAATTTAATAAAACTGTGTATCACCTTTTAAGTCAAAAGGTTTACTGTGGCTAGATCTCCCCTCTATCTCTCCTTACATGCTTGTTTTGATGATTAAAAGGTGGTGGGATTGTTAGATATTTTTACTTGAGGTTCATTGATTCGAATAATTCCAATGAAGTTGTATAAAATAATTTCTTAATCAGAGAATAAAATCCCCTCTAGTGAAATAGCCCCTGAATGTCTAAAAGTTGTTGAAGTAACAGCCCCTCCTTTTTACCTTGAATAGGAATATATATCAATTAGAATTAGACAGGCAAAGAAATAAGAAAAGCTGGTTAGCTAATACAAACCAAACATGTAGCAATAATTACCAGAGACCTCTATCCAACTGAGCGTATCCTTTTGTCCCATGACAAATTCTGAGAACTTTAATAAACAATAAGACATTCAAATTCTGTACATACAGCTATTTCTAATTGTTTGCATTTAATAGGTTACTAGATTAGCATGGCTAGATATTTGGGTAAAAAACTTCCTGCTTCACCTAATTGTAAATGTTAATCACTGCCAAAAATGAAAATATAAAACTCTGTTTGTACTTGCAATAAATGGAACAGAGCTTCACCGTCCTCTGAGTCGTGTTCTTGTCTGTTACCCATCACCGATGCCTTACCCACCTTCAGGAAACCCTTGACCCAGCTGTGGCCGGACTGCAGCAGACGACTTTATTATTTTTTTTGTATTTTACATACCACTATTGTTTGCAGGATGAAAAGGTGATTCTAACTATAGACCTTCCACATAAACTTGGAGACAAATGAAAGGATAAAGTTAATTATAAATTCAGGAAAACTCTGGTATACCCAAAGCAAATCTATGGTGTAATGAGTATCCATAACAATGCTATTTTTGAATATGTATTGTTGACCCAATGCCATGTTTTGTATGAGATTTCCCCCAGGACTGAAAGTGCATTGTTGAGTTCTTGAAATGTTTTCTGAAGATCTCTCACTACATAAAAGCTATGGAATAAGGTATCAATTAATGTAGAATACACTTACAACTAACACTATAGTCAACAGTGTAAATTATCTTAATTTTTAGGCCACAATGTGTTAAATATGATCCACATCCCACTATCCTGGGCTAAGAAGATACCTTTTCTTTAACTGCTTTGTTTTGGTCAAATTCTATCGCTGCATCCCTGACCTCCACCCCACCCTGCCTTCAGCCAGCTCAGTTTCTTCAGATCCTGCTTCTGTAAGGGATCAACTAAAATCAATTGCACTGATATTAAATTGAATAACTCAAAATGTTGTCCATATTGCCTTTTGATATATTTTTATTTTCTGCAACAGTTTTTTTTGGGGGGGAGGGGAGAAGTAGGAGAAGAGGGTACTTTTATTTCTTTAAGTCAGCGCCCTAAGCAAAAGAAATAGATAAAAATTTTGGAAGCTTAGCAGGCTAGTAAGCAAAATCATATATGTGTAAAATGTGCATTTCTGGATGTTCAAATCACACATAAAGACAACAGATTGAGACATACACACATGTTATTAAAAACTGCTTCCTATGTGCAAATTTGACTCAAATATCTACACACATATATATATCTAGATTTTATTCCAGAGAAACATAATGAAAATTAAACCAAGGGAATACTTGAAATCAAAAACAAAATATTTTGTTTCAGAGATAGCCAAAAATTAAAAATTGAACATTAAACCTCACCTCCAAGATCATTTCTCCTTTTAAGTGTAGACCTATCATGTAGAAGTTAATTCTGTCTAGCCATTTGCCCTATTGTCTTCCTTATCTATCTATATCCAGAACTGAAAAAGATTACTTCCTGGTTGGACTATAGGAGTCACTCTACTCTGTCACAGTGAAATAATGTCACTGGATTTTGCACTGTTGTGCAAAATTTCAGACTGCTGTACTTGAGGTACAGAGTTAATATAATTAATTAAAATGACATATAATTTGGAAATAAACTTCTTGCAAAGCAAGACTGCTTTAATAAATTATAGCAAGCACCCTACCAGTATATTAGGCAACCATTTAAAATACTATATAGAAATAATAAAAATGTTTGTAAGGTGATTTTATGTATAAAAAACACTGAATTAGAATATGTGTGTCACAACTGTAAATTTAAATAACTAAAAACAAGTCTTAGCAATATGCAAAAACAAGTCTTAGAAAGCAATATGCAAAAGATGAAAAGTAGTGAGTGATTGAGTACTAGGATTAGGGTTGAGCTATTTTAATATCTTCTTCAGAGTTAATAATAATATCAACTAAAAGAAATAAAATTAATGTCTTCCTGTTTAGCTGTATATGTTTCCATTGTTAACAGATATTCACAGATGTGCTTCCAGTTGCATTACAGAAGGTCATACTATCAACTGTCTTGTTTCTTAAACACCTAAGTGTGGAACATAAATAATCTGCTAAAGCATTCTGTGTTTGAGACTTGTCATCTGATCTCTTCATTTCTTCTTAATCAGCGAGTGCTCTCAGCTGATGTTTGATTTACTTTCCTGCAGATACAAGCGATATTTTCATTATTCAATTTATGTTCTGAACATGATGCTACTAATTGTACATAAAGAATGGTTCCATCACAATCTCTCAGGACATTATCTATAGAAAGCAAGCATATGCACATCTTCAGTGAGAATTTCAAGTTGATGAAACTTAAAAATTGTCAGTCTAAATAGAAAGATGTATATGTTCACATTACTTTGATTTTGTAACTACAAAGGAAAGTAAAAGGACAACTGGAGAATGTTAACAACCATTTACATAAAAATGTATAACTGGCTATTAGACTTATGGAGTACATATACATACACACATACACACAGACAATTTGGATATGAATATCCATCTGGTGGTGCTTGGTGTCATTCAATAGGGAAAAAAATTTCCTGCAGTCATTAAAGAGAATTTCTGATATCTGCCATAGGAAACACTCAAGGCAGCTATAGAGATTCAGCACCTTGTGTCAGGGAACCATACCACCCTCTCACCAAGCAACATCCAAAGGTCATTATCATGGCCTTAGGAAAATTCCCCAGAGGTGCTTCTCTTCCTTCTGATGTTGTCCCCCCATTATCATCCCCACAGACCACCTTTCTCTTCTTTACCAAGTTATTACCACCTGCTCAATATTATCTTACCTTGATTTCTTAATATTAAAGGTTGTAATGAAGAAACAGGTTTGATTTTTTTTTAGTAGCTTTGTCCCACAGCAGAACTTCTGCATACCAGAAATTAAAATAAAAATGTAAATTTTAAAGCCCACAGCACCACATTCTCCCCTCACCATACTATATAAATTCCTGGTGTCTCTCAAAATGACAAGAACCTCAGTTCATAATACACAGAACCGTCATTTTGTTCTTGCCGCCTTCTCTTTGGAGAGAGAGCCCTGTAATCTTTGATATTCTGTCTCAGCCCCACTCATCTTCCTGTCCAAACCCCACTATGATCAATATATGACTACTTGTATTTACTTTGATAATCGGTGTTCTAGAGGATGATTATTTCAGTTCAGCATCAGAAGTAACACTAGAAATTTAATTTTAGGGCCTGTTCTAAGTTGAAAGAGATAAATGAGTTCAGTTTGCTGTGTCATTATAAGAGCTGTGATTTCTTGGGAGGCTAGTTGTTATGCAAAACACACTTTATATTATTTGATCCACACAAAAGGCCACTTGACAGATAAAAATAATAAGAATGTTCAAATTCAGGCTCACTAGCACTGTACTCCTCTATCATCTAATACCTGGACTGAATATATCTGTACCCAAACTCAGTCCTCACTCCTGAACTTCCTTGTCCATCATTTCCACACCCAGGTCAGAGGTCCTGCACCCACATGTATTAGAAATCTTTAATAAACCCCAATGTTGGCCATAAAATGGGACAATCTTTTTTATTTTCCAGACATATTACTCTAAAATTTAGCAGCTTAACACAAGAATCATTTACTATCTCACAGTTTCTGTAGGTCATGAATCTGGGCGTGGTTTACCTGGGTGCCTCTGCCTCACAGTTTCTCATGAGGTTATAGCCAAGCTCTTGGCCAGGGCTACAGTTTTACGTGGAGACTTGACCAGGGGTGGACGAAGCCAGATGCTCTGCTTTGAAGCTCACTCGTGGTTGTTGACAGTCTTGGTCCCCTAACACAAAGACCTCTCCACAGGACCTTCCCATGATGTGGCAGCTTAATCCCTCCAGAAGAGGGATCTGAGAGAACAAGCAAGAGCTCCCAAGAGAGAAGCCACAGCCTTTTTAAAACTCAATCTTGGAAGTGACAGCCCATCATTTTTCCTATATTCTCTTCGCTGGAAACAAGTCACAGATCCGCTGGGTGGGATTGTAAGGGTATCAATACCAGGAAGCAAGATCACTGAGGGCCATGCTTGAGACTACTTTTTGACTTCCCCCTCCCCTAGCACTCTCCCTACCACCTGTGTCTCACATCCTTGTGGCTTTTTATCTTCAACTCATCATTGTGCCTTTCCACCCAAAGAATATAAAACACGTTTATTGTTCTCTTAGTCATTATTCCTGGCCCAAGTTCCTGACTTCCTTCTGAAATCTCATTTCTGTAACTCTGGAAGTCTTTTATGTTTCTTACTGTCAATGTAAGCTGTTCAGACTGTCATTGAAACTAGATTTGAATTGAAGGGAACCTTGGCCTTACCTTTACCTGCTTCTCAATTTATCCTCTGGCTGCTGCCTAAAGTTAGCCCCCAGCTTAGTCTGCCCTTTGACTATTTCTATCTCCTACCTAAAATGTAGAAATTTCTCTGAGTATGCTCATCTGATCTCCAGATAAATTTTGACAAGCTTTTAATGTCCATCTACACCCCACCCCCCACAATGCTCTAGTTCCTCATTCTTACCTGTTCCAGGATAGACCTTTCCTACTCTGGCCTCCAGAGATTTCCCCTGGTGTCAGACCTGCTCTAACATGGGACCCTAGCTGCCCCATCTCTCTTACCAAGTTGCTAAGGCTGCTTCTGGTCTTAGATGAAACTTAGTTCTTCCTAAGTTCCAACCTAATGTTAGCACTTTACATCTCCACAGTAATATTCTTAGAGTTTATTTATTTTGTTTTACCACAAATATTTTGTGGGTGGGGAAGATCCCATGACATATTTCCTCTTTCAGTTCACACTTTTGGTAGAAATAAAATGCAATAAAATATGAATGAAGCTTAAGATTTTTGAGGGTTTTTATTCACACACCTGCCTTAGTGAGAGGAATATGGGTAATTCATGTTTGACTTGTCATCTAGACATGTTTAAAGTCAGATATTGAGAGGTCGTAGCCCTCACATATGCTTCACTAATTGCTATAAGGTTAACAAATAATCTATAACAAAATGCATTGGTAATAATGAAAGAAACCAATGGTAATTTGTTGTTAGAAAGTAGAGTAACAATCAAAAATCACAACCAAGTCACAGTAACACCGATGATTTCCTGCTACACAAAGTATTCTTTCTTAAAATATCAGAAACTCCATTGATCTGCCTGTATGTATGTGTGCAATGGCACTTGTCAAATAGTAACAAGCACTGGTGGGACACTTAAAAATGTGTCTTTGATAATATGGTAACATTAGTTTAAATATTAGCTGTTAGTTAATAATTTATAATTCATTTACCTTACTAGTTAACAATGCCTACTTGCATTTTAAAACTCTATAGATGTGGATGAAATGGTGCCTAAAGCAAAGAAAGAAGCCGCTTCCTCTCCTAAGGCCAAAGCAATGGCTTTAAAGGCAAAGAAAGCAGTGGTGAAAGGCATCCACGGGCACACACACAAAAAATATCCACATGTCACCCACCTTTCAATGGATGAAGACACTGCAGCTTCAAAGGTAGCCTAAATGTCCTCAGAAGAGCACCCCCAAGAGCAACAAGCTTGACCACTACGGCATCATCAAGCTCCCCCTGACTACCAAGTCAGCCGTGAAGACAGAACACAACAATACACCAAGCCCAACAAGCACCAATTAAACAGGCTATGAAGAAGCTCTGTGACATTGACATGGCCAAGGTCAACACCGTGATGAGGCCTGAGGGAAAGAAGGCATATGTTTGACTGGCTCCTGACTGCGATGCTTTAGATGTTGCCAAGAAAATTGGGATCATCTACATAGAATCCAGCTGGCTAATTTTAAATATAGAAATTTTACAGTGATAAAAAGGTCTATGGATTTGTATATCATCATTTATAAGAGACAGAGAAACTATCTGAATTTGCAAGTAAATGCTAGTATAGCAGGAGAAAATTCTAGACAGATCATTACAGGTCCACATTTTTTTTGCCTGACATTCATAGGTCTAGGTATTTTCCAGAATTAAGAAAAATTCCAGTGCACATACTATATATTATACATCACCAGGGACACCAACAGTATTCTGTAACCAAAAACATTAATATGTTTGCTCTAAAACATAAAGTTGGATAACTAAAGACTGTATGAATAGATTCAGGTCAGAATTTGCTGCCAAATGAGTTTACGCAGAACTTAACAAAAATCTTTTGTTTCTATTGATTTAGGGATTGTACAATTTGTGGCTAAGAGTATACAGTGTTCCAGATTGCATTTCAAAACTGAAATGTTTGAAACACCCTGAGATTAATCATTACCAGTGCGTACCCCCATAAGCTTCCTTTTAAAACTCACTCAAATTCCTCCAGTCCCTTTACTTTCCCATTTCCATCCAAGAAGTGATCTATTTAGGAATTGTGCATGTATTTTTTTCCCTTTTCAACTTTATTAAAAATAATTTTAATAAATAATTTATATACAATAAAGTAAATCCAATTAAAGCACAGTTCTAAAGGTTCTGATAGTTGTCAATGCCTATGAAGCCAGTGCCACAACCAAGATACAAAACATTTCCAAAATTCCCAAAAGATTCTTCATGCTCCCTTGTAACCCATCTCCCTCTCTTCCCTTCCCCTGAGACAGTGGCTAATCTGCCTTTTTCCCCTTAGATGAACTTGAATTTTATATTAGTGAATAATACGCTATGCACTCTTTTGTGTCGGTCCTATCGCAGTTGGCATAATGTTTCTGAACTTCACTAGTAGTGCCGCATATCAATAGTCCCTTCTTGTCACTGCTGAGTAGTATTCTGTGTTACAAACATACCACATTTTATAACTCACCTTTTGATAGACATTTTGGTTGTTTCCAGTTTGGGCCACTTATTACTCAAGCAGGTGCCTTCAAATGGGTATAACTTTTCATTTCTCTTTGGAACGAATATTGTATTTAAGATCAGAATGGCTGGGTTAAATAGAATATGTATCTTTAACTTTTTGAGAAACCTATAGTTTTTCCAAAGTGATTTGCAATTTTACATCTCTATCAACAGGATATGAGGGTACAAATTGGCAATTTGTGTACCTTATTTTGTGAAGTCAATATTCAAGTAGTTTATCAAATTTTTTATTGGATTGCTTTTCCTCTTGTAATTGAGATGTAATTTTTTTCCTGCATACAAATCCTTTGTCAAATACACATATTGCAATACTGTCTCCTATTCTGTCTTGCCTTTTTATTTCTTTTTTTAAATATATTTTATTAATTATGCTATTACAATTGTCCCATTTCCCCCTTCACTCTCCACCCTCTCCCACCCACATTCCCCCCCTTTAGTTCATGTGTCATAAGTTCTTTAGTTTCTACATTTCCCATACTACTCTTGCCCTCGCCCTATTTTCTACCTACCATCTATGCTACTTATTCTCTGTACCTTTACCCCCTCTCTCCCTACCCCACTCCCCTGTTGATAACCTTCCATGTGATCTCCATTTCTGTGGTTCTGTTACTCTTCTAGTTGTTTGCTTAGTTTCTTTTGGTTTTGTTTTAGGTGTGATTGTTAATAATTGTGAGTTTGCTGTCATTTTACTATACATGTTTTTTTTTTTATCTTCTTAGATAAGTCCCTTTAACATTTCATAAAATAAGGGCTTGGTGATGATGAACTCCTTTAACTTGGCCTTATCTGAGAAGCACTTTATCTGCCCTTCCATTCTAAATGAAAGCTTTGCTGGATAGAGCAATCTGGGATATAGGTCCTTGTCTTTCATGACTTGGAATACTTCTTTCCAGCCCCTTCTTGCCTGTAAGGTCTCTTTTGAGAAATCAGCTGACAGTCTGATGGGAACTCCTTTGTAGGTTACTGTCCCCTTATCTCTTGCTACTTCTAGGATTCTCTCCCTCATTTTTACCTTGGCTAATGTAATTATGATGTGCCTTGGTCTGTTCCTTCTTGGGTCCAATTTCTTTGGGACTCTCTGAGCTTTCTGGACTTCCTGGAAGTCTATTTCCTTTGCCAGAATGGGGAAGTTCTCCTTCATTACGTTTTCAAATAAGTTTTCAATATCTTGCTCTTCCTCTTCCCCTTCTGGTACCCCTATAATTTGGATGATGGAATGTTTAAAGATGTCCTGGAGGTTCCTAAGCTTCTCCTTATTTTTTTGAATTCTTATTTCTCCATTCTTTCCTGTTTGGTTGTTTCTTTCTTCCTTCTGGTCCACTCTATTGTTTTGAGTCCCAGTTTCCTTCCCATCACTATTGATTCCCTGTGCATTTTCCTTCATTTCTCTTATCGTAGCCTGCATTTGTTCATCTAATTTGTGACCAAAATCAACCAATTCTGTGAGCTTCCTG
>PVIA01008755.1:0-43901 GCA_004024845.1 Tonatia bakeri | reverse complement strand
TTGATAGGTTGGCTATTTCTTGGTCACTTAAAAGGATTGGTTCTGGGGCTTTGATCTGTTCTTCTGTTTGAGCCATCTCTCTCTCTCTCTCTCTCTCTCTCTCTCTCTCTCTTTTTTTGGTCTGGTCCTGCTTGTTACAGTAGGGGGCGGAGCCTTAGGTGTTTGCCAGGGCGGGGCACCCCAGTTGCTGGGTTGTGACTTGTATGTGGGGGTGGGTCGAGAGGGAACAATGGCAGTTGCTCTGTTCTCTGTGGGACCTCAGTCCCTTCTGCTGCTTTCCCCAAGCAAACTGGGCCCCACTGGTCCCAAATCCCTTGTGGGTGGGCTTGTGCATGCTGTGGGACCCTCCAAGGACCTCTCCTGTGAGGCTGGGTATCTCTCCCTGAGCCTCAACTTCCACAGGTATCCGAGATCAGTGTCCCAAGGCTGTATTTCCCAGCACTGGGATCCTGAGTTGCGTGCACTGCCTTGCTTTACAATCGCCGCCTCACTGGGTCTGCCGGGTGCCACCCCTCTGCTGGGGCCTGCCAGCTGCTGCAAGCTTACTCAGGGTCCACCCGCTTTGGTCTTTCACGCCCCTGATGCCTTAAGCACTCTCAGATGCCTTATGCGCCGGTCCCAACTCTGCTCTCCGTGCTGCAACCTGCACCCAGCTGCCCGACTCTGCCCCTCCTACCTGTCTGGATGAACAGGTCTATTTCAACTTCTTCGTTGTCTGACTTCCATTTAAATCAGTTTTCTGTCAGTTCTGGATGTTATTCTGTTTCTAAATTGTTGTTGTTCCTATCTTGGTTGTGCGTGGAGGTACGGTGCGTCCACCTATGCCTCCATCTTGGCAGGAAGTCTGCCTTTTCATTTCTTAAAGGACATATTTCAAAAAGTTTTGAACTTCCATAAAGTCTTATTTATCATTTTAAAAAATTTTAATGATGATTTCTCCTACTTTTAAAAAAGTTTTATAACACTACACTTATATTTAAACATATCACTCTTTTAGAGTTATTCACTGTGTATTGTATGAAGGGCTAATGTTCCTTTAAAAAATGTATTAGTAAGTGAACCCTAGTAAATGAGAATAAACCTTGTGAAGAGCAGAGGGACTTTGAGGCAATGCGTGTACCAACAAGGGCACCTGCACGGCTTAAAGGATAAGCAGAGAAAGTGAGCTCTGAGGTGACTAAGCCACTGCCCCTTCGTAGGCCACCCCATCCAGATTGGCTGGAACAGAGATAGCCTTTCATCCTCTCTAGAGTCAGCATGTGTTCTAGCTGAGCTTATTATTTTCCTTTCAGCTTGCCTACACTTAGACCTCTGTTTACTTTTAATAAATTAAACAGATTTTTTTAGGCTGGTAGTTAAACTAGAATTTGAACCATAGCATTTTGCACAAGAAACAGTGCAAAGTGGGATACAGCTACTTGTACCAGCTTCAAATAACACTATAGTTCTCAACAAATCGTCAGTTAAAAAGAAAGTGCCATTGTTTTATTTTTAAATGATCACTCAGACCTTGATTCTTTTTTTCATCATACTAAGCCTTTATGCTGTGGAAGACATAAGTCCTCTACATGAATTTATCTCTCTCAAAGGTTCATTGATTGAGAGAACACAGAACAAAAAGCTTGACCATCCATCCAAAAGCTTGCAATCCATTCAAGCACCAATCATGTTGAATTGTATGATTTGTAGAATGCCTAGAAACTTTTTAGCACACTGCAGCTTAAAAATTAAATAATAATTTTGGTTAAAGAAACTATTTGAAAAGTTTATTTAGCAATTTAAAGGTGCTATTTCTAACCATAAATTACTTAGGTTCCTAGTATTCTTAATTCAAGGTAGTAATTCTGTGATATTGGTGGAGTCAAGTAAATAATTCATAACATCTCTACTACCTGTCCTTCCTTTTCACATCCTCTGTCAGCATTTTATTCCTTTTTTTTTTTTCAGGGATAGCTAGCAACTTTGTATGTTTTCTTAAGTTCCTCAGCCCACTTTAACCTACACTGTCAATTACTCTTCCAAACACATGTCTTTTATTAGTTACTATTTTGATTAAATTATTGTAACAAATCAAGTTATCCACTTTATATATTCCAAATTCTTTAGCCTTACATTCAAGAGTTCCATGACCAAACTCCTTTATTTAGTTACAGTTGCCTCCCCCATGGCTGCCCCTTCTGTCCCATCTGGACACATTTATTCTCTCATGTATTACTCCTTTAAAAAAATATTGATTGATTTTAGAGAAGGAGAGAGAGAGACACACACACACACACAGAGAAACAGATTGATTTCTTTCACTTATTTATGCATTCATTGATTGATTCTTGTACATTCCCTGACCAGGTAATGAACCCATAACCTTGGCTTATCAAGGCAACACTCTAACCAAGTGAGGAACCCAGCCAGGGCCTCACATATTCATCCTTTTGTCTGTAATCTCAATGCACTTTGTGGGAAGCAGAAACAGTGTGCCCTCTTCTCCACTCACCCAAACTCTGCAGTTCTCCTTGGCCCCACCATATCTCAGGCTTACTTTACTTGACATAAAATTCGGAACTCTTGTTGAGTTTTCCTTTTCACTGTTTAATATGTACTCAGTGACCTCAAAAGAAAGTTGCTATCACCAGCCTTCTTTAAAGATAATTGGAAATCAAAGGTCACGCTCCATTCTTTTTCCCTCACCTACAAAGTTATGAGCTAAAGAGGCCAGGTCTGACTCCCAGCAAGCTAATCATTTCTCTGAACTGTAGTTTCTTCATATGTAAAATGGAGATAATACCTACCTCATACAATTATATGTTAATAGTAGTGCCCACCTCATATAATTATTATAAAATCAAATGAGAAATCTATCAAAGGTATTTAAAGTATCTGTTGCTTCAGAATAAGCACTCAGTAATAGCTAGTATTATTTTTCACATTTTTATTATTACTGTTCCTTCTCCTTCTTTTAATTATGTGCAAATTTTAAAAGCCTGGAGACAGTTTTCAAGATGTGAGGGAGGCTGAGGCATGTTCAGCTGTGGACAATGGCCTAACGCACTTTTCCCAGCTCTCCATGTTTCTCTTTCCATTTCTTTGAGCCCTGAGAAGTGAGGTCATCCATTCCATAGGACTGAAAAGATATATCACTCAGAGTTGGACCTTTGTCATTAATAGGAAAAGCAGTCCTCTATCCTGCTTTAATCTGGGGCTATAAACCTAAGTACTGCCACAGAAGATGCTAAATGGAGTATTGCAAAATTAGATCCTAGTACTTTGAGCATTGGTGAGTACTGTGGAGAGCAGGACCAATAAAATGGCAGTGGTCTGGTCAAGATAGCATAAAGTGTATAAAACAAAGTGGAGTCACTCATGTCAACCAACATGGTTTCCAGTCAGCCATGACACTTTTGTTCAAGGGAACTATCTAAGTCACACTAGACACATCTGGCAGGGAGACACACCCAAGATATCAGCCCACGTGATCAGAACAGTTGGATCTGCAGAATGGAACCACCCATAAATAGACTCCTAGGCAAATTCCTCACTTGCCATCAGGGGCTCCAAGACACTTATCAAGAGACCCAGAGGGTGGAGCACACCACTTTCAAGGTATAACTGAGGTGGGTTCCAGACCACTGCTGAGACAGCTGGGCTACTCACTCCAGAGTCCTGCTCCATGCCACTCTGGTCTCCCTTGTCATCAACTGCCAGAGGCTTTGCCCTGCTGGACTGAGGACTGGTCTGCCCTGCTGCTCACTGAGCTCTGGAGATTCTTCCTTGCAAGACACGGACAACTCCTTTGCCCATCGTGCTGTCTCCCAGACCTGCAGGCTGAGACTCAAGGACTCAGGTTCATTGTTTCCCCATTGATTACTCCATGTGTTTATGCTATATTTCTCTTAAATTGTTAGAGTATGGATAGGATATTAATGTATGTTGATATTCTTCTTTGAGTGAACCTGCATTCAATAAAAGCTGAGTGAATAGCGTAGTTACTGTGTGTGACTCTTATCTGTTCCTTGGTGCTGCACTGCTCGGCAGGCAGCTAGCTGTGCAGTTGCCCAGCTGTCTTATAGGGAAGACTGTATCATGAACATACGCTCATGACAGCACCATTAGGATCTTGTTCCCAAAGATATTGCCATACTGAAAGCCACCTGTAGATAAGGTAAAAAACAAACAAACAAACAAACAAACAAAAAACCCCTCAGACTAAGCTATGCAAACACTGAGGTTGCAGCTTTGCTATCTGCTTGAAAAGATCCAAGAGTGACCTTCTATATGCTGCATTAAAAGCTGAGGCACTGCCGCTATAGGAAATTATCTGCTAAGTCATTTCTCTTTTGCTGAAATTTGTCAGTTTTAGACTGAGATAACTTCAGGAAAAAGAAAAGAGTTCTTTTACAGGGACTCTCTATGGACACTTTTTTTTCTTTTACTTTTCTTTGTTTGTGATCTGGATCTGCTGCTTGAGGTAAAGAAACATGGTCCCATAAGAGTCAGTGTCTTCCTCACCTCCCCCACTCCACTTTCTTGCCTGATAACACGTGGCTATCAACATCTCCAGGCATTTTGGGTACAATTTGTAATTGTTTACCAATAGCAACCGTCCTACAAATTTTCTGAATGTGGGTAGGATACTCTGTGCTCTGAAGATTTTCAAAGGTCCTTCGGGGGCAAAAAAATAAAAAAGGCCAAACTGTCCTGGCTTATATTCAGAATGCTCCAAAATTTTGTTTCAGCCCATCTCTTGAGTCTTATCTCCCAGGAACTTCCTATGGCATTACCCCATGTTTCACGCTGATTCACTCATTCATCCAAGACATAGTTACTGCACAGCTACTTTGAGCCAGGCCTTGTAATAGGTACTGCAGATTCGGTGGTAACCAGGACACAGTGCCTGAGTCAGTTGGACTTGGAATCTAACAAAAGAGATAAATATTTTTAAAACACAATGCAAATATAAAGTGTGCAATGACAGTGCCTAAAAACAGAGAATGTTACCAAATCTCTGAACCTTACACCTAGTGAAAATTATGTATAATCTGTACTGTAAGATTCAATAGACATTAGTTGGGTGAAAGTAGAATGGGCAAAAAGAATGCTTCAAGCTGAGGGGATGGCATATCCAAAGGCCCTGAGGTAGGAAAGTGCTTGGTGTAGTGGAGCAAAGGATTAACAGTTAAGTCTGGAGAATTAGTCAAGGGCCAAACACGTGGGAGTTGGAAAATATTTTAAGTATTTGATCATTTTTCTTTAACATCCTGAGATTTCCTGCTTTAGGCTTTGTGCATCCTATTCTCTCATACCTCTCTGCATACCTAAATATGACTTATCCTGAAAAGCCAGCTTCATGTGCTGTGTCCTCCACCCAGGTGTGTCTGTTCCTTGAAACTGAGCACACTGCAGTAGGAAGGGGCTTCTCTGGTACTCAGTCCCCAGTGGCTTCTACTTAAATATGTTGACTACATCATTCTTGTGCCTCAGAAATTCATGGAAGCCCAGCCTCCTTCTGCATACCACGCAGACATTTTCTATAAGGTTTATCAGTATCATTAGGGTACTTCCACCAAGTTGTTTGGAGACTCCTTCTCTCTGAAACTTCTTTCCCCTCAAATTTCTTTTGGTCTTAACTAAACCATTTCTCTTTTTTTACATTGTCCTCAAAGGTCCCTGGCATGACCTTAATAAATCTAAGCTTTAAGAAAGTAAAGCTGGAAAACACATATTTCATAATCATCTTTTAGTATTGGTCCCATAACTTAGACGTTGAAAGGTCTGAGGAATTTGAAAAAGAAAACCATAAATCATTCTGCTGTATTTCCACTCACCAATTGGATGGTAACCTTATTTATGTTGTGAGTAGATTTTTTTGTACTTCCAACACATAGTAACCATCACTGTGTGGATGATATTTTCCACAGTTTTTCCAGGAGACTAATTGATGAGTCTGAAAAGAGAAATGTTCTGGTTTCTCCTTGTTGAGTCTCTTGCTTTCCCAACACTGACCACAGAATAGTCCTCAAGTCTAGGTGAGGCTCAGTAGATCTTATAATACTATGGGATTAGCCAAAAGCAACCACGTGAAGATCTTCAGTTGTGGCAAAGCATGAGGGTTTCCCTTTTACTTAGACTCCAAACAGAACTTAACTTCCTGTGGCTTAACACATGGTAAGATGCCTAGTTTAGATAGTAAAATAGGGCTATAAATAATTCTTCTGGGCAACAGGCATAAAGTGAGATAGTCCTGAGTAAACCAGAATTTAGGTCACCATGTAAGTCATTACCCAGGCCCTCGGCCTCAGATTTCAGTTGTCTGCATTAGAGGACAGATTGGAAGGATACGGGCTGTATAAACCTGCAGGCCTTTCCCTAGCTGGGGGGCCCATGGGCAACCTGATGCGTGTTTTATCCTCTTTTTCCTCTCTCTCTACTCTTCTGGTTCTTAGTGTTTGGTTGCAGTCTTGGTTTCCCAAGACACCCAAAGCATCCTTAACTCCTCTGTTACTAGTGTATGTTCCCAGACATGGTCTACCATGAACTATCCATCTTCTTTACAAGCAAAACATAAATAGGAGCTTTTTCATTTTCCAAAACTCTTGGGGCCATATTGGAAAGGTTCATCATTCAAGGCTAAGGGTCTATCTTTTAAGTTTCCTTTTGGAGTTTTATCTCCAATTTCAAATTTCATTCTCTCAGAATTCTCTCAGCCTTGACACACCATATTTATAGGTGATTAGAAGGCATATAATTTTGGTGATGCTTCCAAGTCCTTTCTCCTGGTCAACTGCCTTTCTGAAGACTATGACTAAGATTCTGATCTGATTTGCCCAAAACACTGCAAAGCAGCTGTTGAAGCATTTAACATCTCAGTAAGTTGTCATCAGTCTCAACTGGCAGGGTATGCGTAAGGCTGTTGAAATTAACCAGTCTGGCTCTTCCAAACAATCAAGATGAGCTAATTCCTCCAGGCTATCTTTTAATAGCTTTACAGAAGAAATTCAGAGAGAAGTTAATATTCAGTATTGCAGACTCCATCCTGCAGAGTCTGCGTGTTGTGGCTGAAGACAAGAACAAATGCACACAGACTACAGCAGTCCTGTGGAAAAAAGGGACAGTACAGGCAGTCTCTCACGATGAGAGTCCTGCAGCCACTTCTCTCAAGGGGAGAATGCCCCGACCTTTGCCTGAACAGGATTTTATTGTTTCTCTTGGATCTTGCATCAAAGAAGGATTCATTATCTATTACATAGAATGTTGTTGTCTACATTTTAGGTACAATCAAGGAAATGAAAATAACAAATGCAGAAGGGAAAGGTGGTAAACTGATTATGCTCCGTCCTTGGGAAAATGCATACAGGCTTTGGAAATTACTTTGAAGATAGGCAATAAACATCTACTTTCATACCAGGGCAAGGGAGTTTTAGTGAGGGCGAGGGAGTTTTAGCGAGAGCAAGCCAAAACAGTCTGGATGAATTTTCTGGGCCTGGTTCCCACAGGAAAACTGGTCCGAGGGTCTGGCTCCTGCCCACCACTTGGCTCCTGTTGGCTTTCCGATGCAGGACTGAGCCACATTTGCCATCGCCAAGCAGATCTGTTCCGTACAATTCAGTCCTACTTTAAACAAATTAGATACACATAGACAAGTCTGAAGATTCTGGAGCTGGAACTCCAACTAAGTCTTTAATCTTTTTTTACAACAAAATATTAACTATACTAAATTTATAAGTCAAGTTCCAATCAGGAGACAGGAACCACGCAGAGAAATTTTAATATAAGAAATTAACTACTGAAAGGTGGTTAATTACTAAATGGGACAATAAGAAACCACTGAAGGAACAAACATGGGGAAGAGGTATGTCAGGCTAACCAAAGTATCCAAGAAAGGAACACACTCGGAAGAGGACCCTCCCAACCCCAAACTGACATCCATACCTGAGAGAGGGTGTGGCTGTGGACCCCACAGACTTTACTGAAGTGCTAAGTCTTCAATCTTAACCTGATGGGTTTTTAGAACATGTAGCTGGTATATTCTCAAACAAACTTAAAGCCTGTTTAAAAGAAGTACACAAATATTCATACATATCTCTGAAGTATTGTTTTGCTTGAGGATGTGATGGCTGTACACCTGGATCATGGACTCATGTACCTGAACCTCAGTACCATCTGCTGTTGGTGCAGAATCTCTAAGGTATACTCCAGGATCCAGAAGTTTTTTCTTCCAAATGATGCCTTCAAATCCAGAAATTCTGACTACTTCTGAAAGGTCCTACTTGTCTCCTTCAGTAAAACATCCTTTCCCACCACCTGTCCCATTGCTTTAGTCTACGGTTCAGGTGCTATGTGTAGGTCTGTTACTGTGTAAGTAACAGCCCTTCTACCAGGGCATTCTGTGGCTGCCAGTTATCTTTCTCCTCCTTAATACATCAAAGTCAACATAGGGACTTTGTTTTTCATCTTCTATAATCCTCCCTTTTAAATTATTATTTTGTGAATAAAATAAATACAAATCCTATCAGGAAAGTATTAGAGGCATATTTTCCTTCTTTTCCTTATTTTTGCCAAGAGCTGGTAAATTTCCAGAGATTTTAAAGTCATTCTCATCACTGTAAATACACTAGCTTACCCCAAATCTAGTGACTCTTGAGAACCCACACTCTTACCTGAATAACAATCAAGTGTTCATTAATTGTCTTAAAATATGTTGACCCATGACGCACTACAGTCAGCCCATGAAACATCCGATCTATGCAGACATGGACAGTAAAGCAGAATAAATCACTGTATAGCACATATAAAATTCAGTTCACAGGCTCATACAAACAAAAAACACTATTTCATTTACTTTAAGTAAAATAAAATTGTACCCTGAGATGCCAGCTCTCTCAGTTATTATTGGAGCTCCCCTCACCAGGTTGTTTGAAGGATACGGGACCAGAGAGATGCCTCCATTTATGTCATTGGTTCACACTGGCTTACACTGTGATGCCCATTGCTCATATCACACAGTTCTCTTGGATCATATGGCTCTGCCTCAGTGCCTTTGTAGAATTCAGGACTCTTTATCAAAGTCAGAATTTCAGTTCCCGAGTTTCTGTCTTCTTTTGGTAAATCACACACAGAGATATTCCTTCTAAGAGCCTACCATCCTACAGGGACTCATACTAAGTATGGCCCAGCTCTCCAGATTCTATTCTACTCTTTCAACTGCTCATTTTTGTTGTGAAGAAATCACTCACTCTTTTCTCATTGACACAGACATGTAGGTTAAGGTCTTCAATAAACTCATGCTCTAGAACAAAACAAGCAGGAAAACAAGTCCCCAATACCCAGTCCTATGCATGGACTTTCACCAAGGCAAAGAGTCACTAAAAGATCTGGTTATCTTAAGGAACTCAAGGACAAATGTAAACACATGGTAATAAGTTTAATAATTTTTCATTTAATATATTAACTGTCATACCTATAGATGATCAATTATTTATTTTTATAAACTTAGCTAATAAGCTAAGTACTTTATTAGTTTTGGCCTTGTGTATATAAAATATATAAATTTATATGTATAAAAATATGTAAATATTTCTATATCAGTTAATAAAATTTGTAAAGAAATATAATTTATCCTTCTATAATGCCTCTACTTTACAACTAATATAAAGTGCACCCTGAATAACTATTTGAAAAATAGATGAATGAATGTTTATGAAGCAATGATAATGCTATTTCAAATTTTACATGTAAATTGTGCTTCCTAAGTAGGAAGAAGACTAAAAAAAAAGTTGATATGAGCAATTAATTTTATACTCAGTCATTTAATAGCTATTAAATAGCATTGTAACTGTACATGACCAAAGGCTACATATGGTTTAGAATATTGGATTTCTGACAGGACTAAAAAATTGGCCAGGAATCATCATTATTTAGGATTAGTAGCTCACTCCTTGGAAAGACGTTTTCATATGAAGGCTACTAAAGAAACGAATTTACATTTTTATCTTCTAAACAAAATTACCTTGAATTGTTATCTAAGCTAAGTATGAACGTTCACAGTTTAGGTCTATAGACCTAGCTAAAGATTATACTACAAGTTTATTTCCAAGGACAAACATCGGTTTTTGCCTACCATAAGAAAATTAGATAATAATGTGTGGGTATATTATAGATGCATTGCACAGGTTTTCACAAGGTTGCAAATTGCACTGCTTATGGATTTTCTTAATAATTTTTACATGCTCAATCCACTCTAGTGAGGCTAGCAAATATCTTGATTTAGAGAACTCAAATTAGTTTCACATTCTGATCAAAAGGTGAGTAGCCAGGAAATATTTCACAGAAACATAAGATTTTTTTAAGGGTTTAGAACTCAGATTTTCTTCCTTATTTTATGCTTTTAAACATTAATTATTACAGGGCACTCATATAGAAATACACAAGAGAACAAGATTAACTGTGTTTCATCATCTTAGAAATGCATTTGCTTCCTTTAAAAAACCACATTCTTTTCTAACTTAAACTCAATTTACCTTGTCACATTGTTAGATTAAAGCATTTTCTAAATATTTTAGTGTCAAATAAAACCATCACCCTCATTACTTTGAGGAAATTGAAAAGATCAAATTTATGAGAAGTATTAAGAGTTCTAAGTTTTCAATTTTTGATTGCAACAAATAGCCCAGCCCCATGTTAACCATTAACAGCAAAAGCTAACGTAGAACATACATGCTCATACACCTGCCACACACATGCCCACATGTGTGTGTGTTGCGGGGGTGGGGGGGTGATGGTGTTTTGGAATTTCCCTCAGGCACTTTGGCATTTAAGCCTTCTGAATTCTCAGCATTTTTTACTTGAGAAGAAATCATTCTGGGAAAGCATTAAAAAATAGCAAATGTCAGTGTAACATCAACAATATTCTTAATCCTGTAGCAATTTGCTTTGGCCCCGGACACCTGCTCTCCACCAAGTAAACTAGGATTACATTTTCCTTTGAATCCACTAAAACACAATTTTAAGTCATTGACTTGGCCAAGGACTAAATATACAAATCACATTCAGCTCCTCATTCCAACAACAAAAAAATCCTTTGATTCAGGCAGGACCTATAAATAAACTATATATAGTAATGATTGCTGACTACAAAATATCACTTTTAATAACATCCCAGTAACCAAAAAGAATTACCACGATTCTGGAAGAAGCTAAATTCTACTGAGTAATTCATGCAAGAAGGAGATAAGATTGAATGCAGATAAGAGGGGAGTTCTAAAAAGAATACACGGGGCTTATATTTTAAGAAAACACTAGGACAAAAGCATGAACACATAAATAATAAATCACCTTGAATTTTATAACCCAAAATTTGGCTTACAAACTACAGATTGTATTTCCTCACTTCTTTGATGAGAATAAATGTCTTTTTAACTGCAGTGAACATTCAGCAGCTCAATATATAGCATGATCATTAAATCAATGAGCCAGCTTTTAGAAGCAGCCTACCATAATGATCCACTCATAACCATCTCCCTTACTAGAACTCAGCCATCGTTTTAATTCACTTTGCTCTTCTGACCTCAACACCAGTGCTTTATTTTACTACTACAAAGATGGTATTTTAAGAGCAGATTCAACCTTTAGCTATACATCCTCCAACTCTGATTTTGCCCTGTAATATCAAAGAACAGTTTCAAAGAAGAAAGCAAAGGAACAAAAATTCTTAAGCATTCAACATTTTTCACTGACACTACCTCCTTCACTTACTTAAGTTGCTAAATAACCAAAAAGTCAATCAACAAATGTTTAACATGCATCTCTTATATTTAGGGCTCTGTGCTAGGTTACGGGGCCTACAAAGATGAGTAAATCACATTCTCACCTTCTAAGAGCTGACACTTTAATGCAAGAATGCCAAAATCGTGGCATATGTGTGGTTATTTCCTTCTCGTGGGCTACTGTCAACATCTGTAATCAATTTGAATATGAAATCTTCTTGACCTCCAAGTTGACCTCAGAATCCTTCTTGTGATTGAAATTAACATATGAGATGAAACTTATTTGCCATCGATGATCCAAATGGAGAAATGGAATAGATTTTAAAGATGACAACCAGCAGGTAGTATAAGATGTACTCTAAATGAATGTTACGAACATTAAGTTCCATACAATTTTAAAGAAGAGCCCACTGCAGATAGGAAAAAAAAGTCTTTCCCAAGGATTTTGGACCTCAACTAGATGGCCTCAAAAGATAACTTGCATTCAGCTAGAAAGAATGAGGGAGCATGTTTTAAACAGTAAGAATGGCAACAAAGACTCAAAGGCAGAAATCAATGTAGCAAACTTAGGGGAAGATTGGGACTGGACCAGTTTCATCAGAGTAAAGATTCATGCAGAAACTAGCACAGCTATAAATGCAATTAGAGAGAAACATAGGCAGTTGATCACAAAGGGCCCCAAATGCCACATTTGGGTGCTGAATTTTAGTCTACTTCTGATTTGATCCTGATTTGAATTTGCTAGAATCCAGAGGTAGCTAAGATTGAGTTGATAGTCCAAGACACCTGAAATGGAATTTGTGCTACTTACTCTCTATTTTCCCAATCCAGCACCAGTTTCTGCCTGTCTTTACTATACTCAGTGTTCCAAATGTTAAATTCTATGGAATGTATACCCAGGCTCTCTTGCCCTCTGACTTCTGAATGGCTCTGGCCAAGACATCAGGAGGAGATCAGAAGGAAAAGGGAAAGAGAATATAGGTGTTTACACCATCTCTGCCAGGTTATGATTTTGGCAGTGGTTTGGTTCCTTTGCTCACAGCTTATTTCAGGTGATCCCTTTCCCCGCAACTACAGCTCCCACCACAGTCCTGTAACTATATCCCCTCTTTTCCCCCTTTAGGCCTAGAGATGTTAACAGCACCCTGTTACTAACTGCTAGGCATGTTACCATCCTTTGTTACTTAGTTCCCTTAACCTATTCACATCTTTGTCCCCTTATTCTATATTCAATCAGCACTTCGAATGCACCATCTCTCTCTTGCCAGGATTCTATTACAAAGTTCAACTCTGTTAAAGAAGCATCAACCATATATGATATCAGTCTTACTCCAATCTGGTGTGTTAAGAGTTAAATGGCTCTGCACCAAAGAATTAGCTCCTTTATGGAGTTCTCCATCTTTCCCCCCATGCAGGTGTAGCCCATGAACACCTCCAAAAAGGATGGGAAATTGATTCATTATATGTGCCAATTCTCATTGGTAGCAAAAGTCTATGAAGCCACACCAGGTTCACTAGGAAAATTTTGTTATGATTGGTGAATGACATCTGCCCTGGATACAATGCCTGCTTTTGCTTATCTGTATTGCCTCATACTACCAACTGTTCTTTATACTTATGTGTTTCTAATAGTCAAAACTCCAGCCAAGGAATCAGACACGTTAGTTCTATGTGATCCTCAGTGCACGAGAGACTGCTAATTGGTCGTCACTTTTGGATCACCTGGAAGACACTGGAACACTTCTTGCTGAATATTTGCTAGCCCCTGACCTTGATTGGCACATACTTCCACCCCTAACATCTTCTTCAACCTCCTCTCTCATAAGGGCTTTTCTTCCTACGTAACTCAAAGCAGATGCTTCTCTCTAAGGTCATAGTCAAATCAACATACGGGTCAAGATACACCAGGGAAATAATTGTCTGAATAGCTAACACTGATCTTAGCAATTTTAAAGTTTTTCCATGTAGGTCCTTACTGGGAACATAGTCTAGCAAAACTTTTAAAAGATATTTATTTGTAAGAACCTATCACAGTGTACACGTGACTTAAAAAGACACTATTTTTCATTCACATTTGAGACTGATATCTTCTACCTTCTTTTAGAAGATATATTGAATGCTATCTGATTTGTGGTATCAAAATGTTGTAGCAGTAGTTGACTCCAAGGAAATACAATAAATTAAGAAATCAGAACGTGAAAAATGCTTTTATAGTCCCTGTTTCCTTAGTGTAATGAATTCCTGGTGCATATGTTTGTAATTTTAGGTCTAAGAAAACATGTGTGTCTTATGCCACAGAGACCTGATTCATCAAAATACTTTCAGAAAAGAATATACTTGGCATGTTATTGAATTGTCCAAATATATAAAGAGTTGATTAGAAAAAAAGCAGGCTTTCAACAAAATTATTTATAAAGACAAGTCAGATCAATTGAACTGCTATACCAGGAAAATAATCTTCATATCCCTTTGGTTCTTAAACATCCTAATAAGCCAAAATAATTGACCTCATTGTTGTTATAAATTAAAAACTAAGAGTATTGACTTCCAGTCAAGATGGCAGAGTAGGTAAACACTGTGCTCGCCTCTTCCCATAACCTCATCAAAATTACAGCTAAGTGACAGAGCAACCATCATTGAAAACCAATTGAAGTCTAGCTGAACAGAAATTCTATAACTAAGAATGTATAGAAGAAACTACATCTAAACTGGTAGGAGGGGTACAAACATGGAAAGAGCTGCTCTCACTCTCACCTGTGGTGGTTAAAATTTGGCTGTGGAGGTCCCTCCTGAGGAGTGAGGGGTTCTAGCTCTACACAAGGCTGTCCAGACCAGGGTTCAGATGCTGGGAAGAGAAGTTGCATACGTTCTGGCTGTGAAAACCAGCAGGAATTGTGGCTGAGGGGATTCCACCCAGGTGAGTCTGAGGTCTTAAAGGGCCTACACATGGACTTACTCACTGACTGACTGACTTCCTCTGAGCTCTAATACTCAGGCAGCAGTTCAAAAAGTACCAGGGACATACAGGAAGAACTGAATTGACTGGTTTCAGGATGAAGGCTGGAAAAAGCCCAAAAAGCATGCTGTCAAAGCCATTTTCCTTTGTTGAGCACTCCCCCTACTAAGTCTGCAAGCAGAAGTGGGTGTCATTCTGAGTTTCTATCAACCTGGCTAACACTGTTCACCACACCAGGGTGATTCCCTAAGACCCTGCCCCACCGAACTTATGGACCCACCCAAGCTGCTTCCAGTGGCCTTTCCATACAAGTAGCCCATATTGGCTTGTGTTCTGGACTTTCCTAAAATCTCTCATAAGTTCACAAACCCCAAACATGCATCATCTGGCCTCAGCATGCTCTCTACCTACTGCTAAGCAGCACCAAGTCTGGCACTAGCAGCCTCTAGCCTTGGTTCACAGTTCTGCCTGTCCTAGGCATCTTTAAAAGCAATACAAGTAGAAACTATCTGCAGATCACTTTTTAGCTCATACCAGTGGTCCTAGGCAAGACACAAGAAGCACTGACATTGGCCTAGCACAGCCCCTCCCAAGAGGCCCCAGAAACAACACACATAGTGGCCATCTTCAAACCATACCAGAAGACCTCAATAGCATCCGCACATGAAACACAGCCAGCCCTCACAACCAATCAGTCTGGGAGATCAATCCTCCCATTGACTTGCCAGCAGCAATCAAGGCTCAACTACAATAGGAGGGTACTCACAACCCACACAAAAGACACACATGGAACACCCCACTCAGGTGACCAGGGGCACTTTGCCCCTGGGCTCTGCAGAACACCTACTAACACAAGGACACTCTAGCAAGACCAAGTAACATAGCAGCTCTACATAATACATAGAAATAAACACAGAGGTCAGGCAAAATGAGAAGACAAAAAAACATGTTCCAAATGAAAGAACAGGAAAATACTCCAGAAAAAGACCTAAATGAAATGGAGACAAACATCTACCAGATAACAAGTTCAAAACACTGGTTATAAAGATGCTCAATGAACTTAAGGGAAGAATATGCAATCTCAATAAGAACTTTAACAAAGAGACAGGAAACACAAAAATGGAACTAAAAACCATAAAAAATAACCAGTCATAAATAAATAATACAATGACTAAAATGGAAACTACATTATAGGAAATCCATAGTAGAATAGATAAAGCAGAAAATCGAATCAGCAATTTGGAAGACAAAGTAGCAGAAACACCCAATAAGAACAATAAAAAGAAAAAAGAATAAAAAAAATATGAAGATAGTTTAAAGGGTATTTTGGTCAACTTCAAGCGTACCAGAACTGACATCAGAGGGATACCAGAAGGAGAAGAGAGAGAGCAATAATTGAAAACCTATTTGAAGGAATAATGACAGAAAACTTCTCTAACATGGCAAAGAAAATAGACATATAAGTTCAAGAAGCACAGAAAGTCCCAAACAAGATGAACTACAGAGGCCCACAGCAAGACACCTCATAAATAAAATGCCTACAGATAAAGACAACAAGAGAATCTTAAAAGCAGCGAGAGAAAAGCAGTTAGTTATCTGCAAGAGAAGTCCCAGAAGACTGTCAGCTGAATTCTTAACAGAATCTTTGCAGGCTAGAAGGGATTGGCACAACAAATTAAAAGTGATGAAAAGCAAGAATCTACAACCAAGGTTACTCTACCCAGCAAAGTTATCTTAGAATCAAAGGAAAGATAAAAAGCTTCCCAGACAAGAAAAAGTTAAAGGAGCTCATTACCACCAAACCAGTAATACAAGAAATATTAAAGGGACTTCTTTAAGAAGAAAAAATGATTAAAATCTTGAACAATAAAATTGCAATAACTACATAACTAGCAATCATTAATTTAAATGTAAATGGATTAAATGCTCTAATCAAAAGGCTTAGGCTAGCAGAATGGAGAAGAAAACAAGATCCATACATATGCTGACTGCAAAAGACCCACTTTAGACCAAAAGACACACACAGAATGAAAGAGAGGGCATGTATCATGATAATTCATGAAAATGTAAACAGAAAAAAAATCTGGAGTACCAATATGTATATCAGATGAAATAGACTTTAAAACAAAGGCTACAAAAAGAGACAAAGAAGGGCCCAGCAATTTTATTTCTGAGTCTTTATCCAAAGAAACTCAAAACATTAATTCAAAAAGACATATGCTTTCCTATGTTTATTTCAGCATTATTTACAATAGCCAAGATATGAAAGCAGTCTATGTGTCTATTGATAGATAAATAAAGAAGTGATAATATATACAATGGAATATTATTGGGCCATGCAAAAATGAAATCTTGCCATTTGCAATAACATGAATGAACCTAGAGCGTATTATGCTATGGTAAATAAATAAGGCAGGAAAACAAATAATATTATTTTATTTATATGTGGAATCTAAAAAAATAAATGAACAAAGAAAGCAGAAACAAATTCATAGAACCAGAGAATATTTCGATGGTTGCCAGATGTTTCTCTTCCTCCTCTCATCCTCCTTTCTCTTCTCTCCAAAAATCAAGAAGCATGTCCTCAGATAAGGATAAAAAAAGAAAGAGTAAATTTTGGAAAATTTTGTTATATATATCTTTGCACAATAAAAAGACATATATAGCAAAAACAAGAAAAAATTAAGACTATTTTATAGCATTCACAGAAAGGTCTAACCAATAATCATATCATTTAATTCATTTCAAATTCTCCAATCAATTCCATAGAGAGTCACTTATGGAGACTGATTCATGTCACTTTTGGATTTTGGAGAAAATGTTTTCACATAGCCATTTTCCACAGTCTAACCATTTTGTCAGCACTAACATAGGACATACACAGCCAACAAATTCAGGGTAAGAATTAAGTTACAGAAGGAAATTGTAGCTAGCACTTTTGACACCACTAATGCAGAAAGCTAACCAACCATAGTGTACATCTCTACTGCCTGGTGGGGAACTGAAGCAGCTTTTTCAGAGTCCTTGTTGTCCACCCAACCAGCATACTCATCATCTAGTCACGTTACTGTACTCTTTCTAGCACAGGTACAATGCAACTATAAATACTTTTTAAGAATTTGAGGTTTTCTCGGATTGTTTCATTCCCCTGAGAAGTCTTTTATACCTTCTGACTCTGGTCTGAAGTTAGTGATAACTTAAAGTGTTAGACTTACCACTTTTCAAATAAACAAGCCTTTGCAGCCTGCCATCAGATATATCATTTTTCTAAGGGTTCCATAGCAGCTTGACACCTTTCAGCACACCTTTGGAGCCAAGAACCCGTAAATGATGAAACAATGTTCATCTATCAGTATCATTCTTTGTCAGAAATGACACTGCAGGGAACATCTTCAACAGAACTGAGGAGAAAAGATCGAGCAAAGTAATCCATGCAGTTCTGTCTCTTCTTAATTATTAATCTTCCAAAAGCAGTTTGGAAGAGGGCGATTCAGAAAGCTGTGAAATGGAGAAACAGAGTGACCTGTGTAGATAGAGTAGGTGTTTGTTAAGTATTTGCTGATTAAGTGAAGAGATGATATGAGTAAGAGAGGGGGGGGGGCGTTATTAGTTTCCTAGAAGTGCTATAAATAAACAGTTTAAAATAAAAGAAATATGTTTTCTCACAGTTCTGGAGGCCAGAAGTCCAAAGTCAAATGGTCAGCAAGGCCATGCCTTCTCGAAGACTCTATGTAGAACGCTTCCTTCCCCCTTTCAAGTTCCTGCTGACACTCAAACCTCGGTGTCTCTTGGTTTACGGCAACATCTCTCTAATCTCTTCCTCCAATGTGATATGGTGCTCTCCCTGTGTGTTTCTGTCTTTACATGATGTTTTCCTCTTACAAGGACACTAATTGCACTGGATCACAGTCCAGCCTATTGACCTCTTCTTAACTCGATTACACCTGCAAAGACCCTATTCCCAAGGTTACATTCACAAGCACTGGGAGTTAGGATTTTAACACATCTTTTTGGGGTGGGGGGCAGAAACAATTCTCTATCTGTGAAACAAGAGTAGGTAAAATAAACATATAATAGAAATAGCTTAGAATACTTCTGAGAATAATTCTGAACACTGACATATTAACTATAGTAATGCTTATTAAGCCCACACATTTAGGTTGGGTCCCTTAAGAGTTTCCTTTGTTGTCTGTATCTCTACTTTTCAGGAGGTTTTTTGTTTTGTTTTGTTTTGTTTTGTTTTTACTTTCTACTGCAATGTTTTATAATCATCACAACCAGTGATCATTAGTTTCTACCTCTTCACATTTTCTCCACAGCAAAACAATATCAAATGTTTGGTGTACAAAATGAAAGATCACACCTGTATTTGCCTTAATTAAAACGTATTTGATCCATCATGAGATATTTTCTACTAATCTCAACCCTGGTGTTAATGTTAAATGCAGACTCTATGTAAAAACTGATCACCTAGTGGTTATCCTTTACCTGTCCTTTCTCCAGACTTTGGCATGCACTTTCGCAACTACCTGGACGTTCCAAAATTACTCCTTGAGTAAATATTAATCAAAATCCTAGCATGCCCCAGTCAGACTGCCATCTGTACTTCAAAACTTGTTTCTCATTCCTTGGGTAATATAACTACATTAGTGGCAATCATTTTATTCTTTTAAAAAAAGCAAACCAGAAAGTTCAAAGTTATGTTGGACTTTTTTGTCCTCAACATTCAATTTGTCTCCAGATTATGACAGCCCATCTCTAAATCTATTTTTTTTTTGTTCATCTGCTTTATTATAGCCTGTGTCTCTTTTTATAGGTTTTTATAATTGTGTAGATCTAAAAGCTTTTTGGTGATGGAAATCATACTGGAATCACCTACAGGGCATAGATCAGGGCCTTGCACATGAAGTATTAAATTAACTGAGAAGTATATCATTAGGGTAAAAGAAAACTTAAGATATTATCAGATGTGAACTATTCTGAAAGATTTTAGTAATGGAGTCCTGTTTAGAAGAGTGATATTCTGCCATTTAGTGCCTTCCGCCCACCACTCTTACCCAACTATCTTTTAAATACAATAGTTGTGTCCACAAGTTGTTTGCTATGCTTCCCTAAGTTACCTCATGATCCCAGAGGAGTCAGTTTTGAAATCTTGAATGGATGAATTTCCCTTTTATTCTTATTCTGTCCTTTAAAGAATGAAAGCAGCGTCTTAAATCTTCTGTTAGACTAACCACTTATTGCCCTATTAACCAGAAAACTATTATCTTTTTAAAGCTATAAGTTAGCTCAGTGGACTTGGGAAAACTGCCACAAATAATATTTTTTTAAAAGTTTGAATCTTTGATAAACTTTAAAAATGACTTGCCACCAGGCTCAGCCTTAGTGTGTCATAGAGGCAGCTAGTACTGGACAATTTGTGGTAGAGGATTTTTATACATTTTTAAAATACACCTATACTCTATCTTTTCAGATATTCTGGATATTTGCCTATGGATATTTGACTGTATTCTACACTTTCAATATTCACTGAGAACACCTGACATGTTTCAGAGACTCTTTTCATCTGTAAGATCCATTTTACAGCCTCTTACCAAGCAAGCTAGTCGAAAGTAAAGCTACATGGAGTACTTTGGCATCAATGTAATAACAAATGCCCTAATCAGACAAATGAGAGAACAGAATATTTTCATGGAACATCCTGTTTGTAACAACCTATGTGGCCTTGCTTCCCTTACTATTTTAAATTTCACTTAATCTGTTCCTCTATGTAAGAAACTCAAAAGGAGGTTAGGAGGGTTTGGCTGGGGTGGTGGTGGGGGGAGTGGTGGGAGATAAACGCAGATAACTGTAATTGAACAACAAAAAATAATTTAAAAAATAGAATACAGCTGAAATTTAAAAAAAAAGAAACTCAGCAATATACTATTTAGCTCATCCCACTAATTGCCTTTTAATAGCAATATGGAGCTTTGAAAAAACTTTTGCATGTTTATTTTATTTCACTGTCAAAACTGTTATATCAGTCAGAGTTAAATCATGGTATCAGAGCTACTACAAGTATTACAGAAATAAGAGGTTTTATATAGGAAAATTCACACACATGTAGTAGGAGCTAAGCAAAGGGAGATCTGGAAGGGCGAAATAAGAGAATAGAATAGAAAATAACTAATAAACACATCAGCCAGAAGTGCCAAGTCAGGTAGAAAGCAGGAAAAACTTAGGGAAACTTAGGGAAATTTGGCAGCCATACAGATTATATGAATTCTACATTTTCTGTGGAAACTTTTACTCAGGGGAAGTTTCTGCCTTTATAGAAATTATCACCTGTGTGGGCCTAGAACCAAGTGCCTGGTGGGGGCCACGGGACAACAGTTGATCGGCAAAACCAACAGTCAGGAAAATGAGATAAATGCAGAGCAGGGGGACAATCATGACATCCTGGTGCCCACCAGACACTTCTGTGTCTATCACTTCTGTCTGTTTCCCCAATCTTCTAAGATATCTCCACTTAACTTCTTATTCCAAATCTCGGTGTGTTCCTCTTTTGAGTCACAGTAATTTGGAACCACGCAGGAGACGAGATTCAGGTAAATGTAGCTCTCCACCGTGGACAGAAGCAGCAATGCCAAATTAGCACTATTGTGTTAAGATGTCAATGTCAGATTTTATCACCCCCATTCTATATAGATGAGGAAATTAAGATACAGGTTGCTTAAAGTTACTTGGCTAAGAAATGATTGATTCATGTGAAAGATTTAAACAGATACTTTATGAAAGAGGAAATCCAAATGGTGAATAAACATACTTTATATAAATAAACTCTCAGAAGCTTAAAAACCATGAAGGTCCACAGTTAATGTTCCCACAGCCAGAATTGCTGTGGCAGGCTGTAGAAGTTAACAGTCTCGGAGAAGTAGGCGTGCTCAAATAGAGCTGTCATGTATGACTGTAAAGCTCACCAGCTGACTGTATTCCAGCTGAGACAGCCAAACACACTCCCCTTCCCAAGACAATGAGGAATTCTCAGGTGGGTCACAAGCACCATGGAAAAGTTCAGCACTATGGAGACCAGTACTGATAGTCAGAGATATTATTTTAGAACTGGGCTCCTTCATAGCAATAAGAATGATAGGAACCCAAACTAGGAGAAGTAAAAAAGTAGCATTAATCTCCACAGATGAAAAGGACATGATTATTGAAAATGGGGAACCAATTGGAATGGCAACCAAGAGAGCCAGATTCAAGGAGATCCATGAACACAGTTCACAAATACTTCTTATGTATTTGTACAGGCATGATAGTTGGATAGTCAACAAGAGTATTGCATAATATAATCAAAAGAGATTAAGAAAAGCTGAGCATAAGGCTGAGATCAGACCTCCATGAAAAGTCACAATCTATGGCCCCATTTACAGGCCTAAGCTAGATTTCTGACCCAGGACCCTCTGCTGAGGGAAAGCCTGTTCTTTAGGAAGGCTCTGCAACATCAGCCAGGATGCACAGCGGTTATTCCCCAGACTTTCTGCTGAAGAGATTTATGGCCTTTTACTTGGTTGCTCACACACTAGATAAAGGAGACATCCAGATCTTTCATGTTATCTGAATAACCTCATATCAATTAAAAAATTCAATTTATTGTTAGAATCCTTTTATTTTCCATGACTTCACTGGTGAATTCTACCAAATATTTGAGGAAGAAATAATGTCAATTCTACACAACTTTCCTAGGAAATTGAAGAAGAGAGAATCCTTTCCAAATATCAGAATCAGACACTACTGTCTGAGGGTTCAGAGTTCCATTGAAGGCCCCTGTGAAAGTAGAGGTCTACAGAAATCGGGCAATAAATGGATTTCTGGCATATAAGGTCATCCTACAAGGAGTCCAGTGGATCCATAGACATACCCAGTGGTGTTTTCTCAGTTTCTAAATTATTGGATTGGCTATACTTATACAATGATGTTACCTTAATATAGGTTCCTTTGTCTATGAATATGAAACTGCTTTTCTAGTGAAGGTAAAGAGAAAACCGCTGAAATTACCCTCCCATTCTCAGCTGAGAGAGTAAATAAAAAATAGAATGCATCCTAGATAGAATATAAGACATCAGCCTCATGCTTAAAGGGGTAAGGAAGGCAGAAATAATACTCTCATCATATTTCCATTTAGTTCACTGGTCTGTCTCCTGGAAACATCAGGCAGGATCATAGTGTATGACAATTAACTGTGGCCATCTTAACCAACTAGGAATCCTAACAACAGTTAATGTACCAGATGTGATATCATTACTAGAACAAATTTTTGACAGCCTCTAATATGTCCCAATTTACCTGGCAGATACGTTATTTTCCATTCGCATCAGGTAAAAGCATCAGAAACAGTTTTTACGGACATTGGATGAACAATACTATACATTCAGTTTCATTCCAGAGCTGTGATTTCTGTCCTGCTTTTGATCACAATATTCAATTGTGACTAAAGGGAAAAGGAGCTTACTTGTTTCCTTATATTTTTCTTTCTATGTTACTATTTTGAGGATAATTGGGTGGCTAATACAAGAAAGTAACATAAGTGAGCAAAATATGATAGGGTTCCTTGATTTCTTGTGATTCTTAAAAAACTATGGTCTTTCTGCCTTCAAAGCAAGTACTGGTTCAAACAAAAAGCATGGTCACTTGGAGCTGTTAGCACTTCCTCCCCCAGCTTACACAACTGTAGACGTACCAAGCTTACCTGGCACTTGATTTGAGTCTCAATAACTCCCATGCATCCTGGATCCCACCAGAACTCTGTGCTCATGAAACATCACAAACACTATATGCAAATAGAGTGGAGAGGAACAGTAGGCATGCATATTGCATTTACTCCTGCTCACAGGCATGTCCCATTGTCCCATCAGACCTCACTTACAAAACGTAAGTTCAAAGATAAAAGTTTTAAGATAGTGACAGCCAAGCATTACACCAAGCACAAGGCTGTTCTGAACAAGCCAGTCTTGCCAACAAGATGTTTTGTGAAAATTTTAATGAATAAATGCACAATTAATCTCACTAAAAAAAAAGAAGTTCAAATTAATATAATAATGAGGTTTTTTCATCTATCAAGTTATCAAATTCATTTTTTAATGATAATGCCTGTAGGGGTGAAGGTGCAGTGTAATGGGAATTATTAGACCACATAGATGGATTGTTTCTACATTTCTGCTGTAAACATTCTTAGCGGGGTTCACATTCTTTAATATAGCAATTCTACTGATGGAAATCTAATATAAGGAAATATTTCAAAGTTGCAAACAGATCCATCTTCAATCATGCTCATCACAGTATTATTTTTAGGAAGAAAGAATTAAAAACAACCTTAATGTCTAAGAGTAGGGGACTACTTAGAAAAAGTTTAATATTTCTATATCATAAATATTAGGCTATCATACAAAACATGTATATAAAAAGTATCATATAAATGCCTTATAATGTTATATAATGAAAAAGTAGAAAATTATGTATGTATTACAAATATCTTCACAAATATATAAATTATATGCATCCATATATTTAAAGATGGGAAGGAATTCAGGAAAACATGAATAGTACTCACCCTGGCTGTGGGATTAGAGGTGATGTAGCTTCTTTATGTTTCTTACTTCTTCCTTCTACTATCAGTAACTATATACTTCTGAAACTTAAAAAAATATCCAATCTGAGGAAAGGCTTCAAACTAATTCAAAGCATTTCAGGACTTTATTATTATTGTACAATGCTTTCACCTATGCTGGTGAAAACACATTTTTCATAATTTGTGTTTCTCTTCATCCCTTTAATTGCTTTGTGAAATCAATTGCTTTTAGCTCATGCTATTAAGCCTAAGAGAGAGAGATAAAATAGTGTAAAGGTTATAATAGTTCTATTGACCAAAAAGAGTCAGACACTCTGCTTGTATCTTTGTTATTTTTGCTGATGTACAAAACCAAACTTTCAATTGATCCTTGAGGCTTTAGCTCAATACCTCTTATACTGTCCCTCTATGAGATGAACTCTGCCAGTTAGGTATTGGAAACAGCAGAGAACTGAACTCAAAGATGCTATTGCTGCTGTTGCATACAATTACTTCCTCTTTAATTATCATTATGTTTTCATAGAATCTTAAATAGCATTATTTCTTCACATTTTCTAGTTTTGCTTATGTTTCACAGGAAAAGAAAGCAGATATATCATTACAATAAACTGATCAATATTTGAGTATTCATGACAGAGATACACACACTCCTATTAATAGAAGTCCAAATGGTCACTTCTAAGTCTGTACTTAGTTAATAGGAAAGGTGATGAATCTAATCTCTTAATTTATTCAAATCATGTGAGCGACTGTCTATGGGAAAAATCTATAAATTATTTTTTAAAGAGATTTAAGTTGTGTTTGAACTTTTTAGTGAACAGAGAATGGATAATCTTTTCTTCCCTAACTAGATAAACATTTTAAGGGAAAACAGTCAAACTGCAAATACTTAGGTCAAGATGACCTCTCCTTGCCTGAACTGATTCAGCTAACAGAAAGTTTATCTCCTCATTACAGGGCTGCTCTCCCACATATCAGGCTTAGGGGTCTTGAGTGAACCTAGAGTTCTCAAGGTTGGAAGTAACCCCAAAGCTTATTGATTCCATTGCTTCTGAAATGACTCCATTCGTCTTGTAATTCTAGTGGTTCTCTGTGGAATACAAAACAGAAACAAAATAATGTGTGTTTCACAAAATGAATTTTATTCCATTTTAAATCATATTCTCAGAAAATATCCTTTTGACTTTTTTTGGTACAAAAATATCCTTTTAATGAAAAGCTAATTAAAATTAAATTGCTGCCTTTTTTCTTTTTAATATTATTACTGAGAAAATAGATGACTGAGCATGAGTTTCTTAGAAAATTCTCTGTTCCATGAAAATCTAAACTCCAATATCCATTCAACAAGGAGTTTGTTTCTGCCCAAACCTGAGGCAGCTAGTAAGCAAGGACCTGTGGGATGTGGTGGGCAACGAGTAGCTTTGGAGGAAAATGGAGTAACTTTAGAGAAATTACTTAATCTAGTTGAGTAATTCTTTTCTTTGTTGGTGGCCATTGAATTTATGTTGGCTTTGTCTCAAGTTGCAAGCATTACAAAATTAGTGGACAGACTTCTCTGTAATAGTGCAACACAAATGTCACCTTTTCAAAAAGGCCTTGTTTGCTCCACCCTAATGTGCACTCTCTTCTCACCCACCCACTCAACCACTCTCTCTCCCACATCAGGGTACTAAACATTCTCCAGATTCGTTTTACTATCACAACCAGAATTCATCTGTCCTATTCCATTGCATCCTCAGTAATTAAACCGTATGGCAAAAACACAGTGGTGCTCAATAAATATTCACTGAATGTTGAATGGATGTAAAGTATTTGACAAACATAAAAGACTCAATAAATGTTGGTCCCCCTCTTTATGATAGCAGTGGAAAATATCTATTTTTCTAAAATGTCATATGTATATTCATTCTGAAGCCATCAGAATCCATCCCCAACACATAAGGTGTTTTTCTTTCCAAAAATATATTCCCAAATAGGAAGCAATTCTTTAAGTGAGTGTTACATGACTAGGTCATCTTTATTTCAGAGCTGGCTGTAATTAAGAATGATTATGCAATGGCAACCTCAAATTGAGCTTTGCATGCATATTTTGTTTATTGAATAAAGAGAATGCCTAGTTTTTGAGATTTACAGACATTGCCAGGGAAATGTCATTTAAAGCCTTCCATTTTAAGACTATGTATAGTATCTAATAATTGTTTATATTAACTTGCGTCTAAAATCAGTACTGAAAAATCTTACCACATAATAATTTTCAGCTAAATTGTGTTATTCTGCTAAAAGATAACATCAATGAGTAAAATCTTTATCACAACACAAGCATGATAAATGCTAATATTAAAAAAATACAAAGAGAAGGAAGGAAGGAAGGAAGGAAGGAAGGAAGGAAGGAAGGAAGGAAGGAAGGAAGGAAGAAAAAGGTATTACATTAACACAGAGCAAACAGCAAAACCATAAATAAGAAAAGCAAAGACTTCAGAGTGTCTCTACATCCCCAAAATCAAGGCCTCATGGAAGGTCCTGTGCACCTGACATGCTAGAAGTGGCTCTTCCTGAGGAGGCTGAAGCTCCAGCCTGACAGGTACATGTTTTGGGACCATAATGCAAATATACATGTCTGGGACAAGGAGAGAGAAAGCTAGTGTGACATTCCCTGTCTTAACTGTGGATATCATCCATCCATCACTCACTGTAAGCAGTAAGTTAGTGCTTATATTTCAGTGATTGACAGCCATTAAAAGACAACTTGCCAAAGTTCCAACTCTTTTTCCTTAGCAAGAAGAGAGTCCTGTGCAGCTCTGGGAAGTGATGGGGAGATGGGTTGGGTATCTATTGTTAGTGCACACACACACACTAAAATATAGTATGCCATCTCCTATTTAGCATAATACTAGGTACCATAAAAGGTACCTAGACTTCAAGTTCAGGGTCCAACATGTTAAAAGCTTGGAAATCATCACTTCCATGCTCAGAAAATAAAATGTTAAGCAAACTGAAAATCAATCACTTTTCTTGGAAACTTTTCTTGAGAACTGGGGTTGTAAGGCAAATCATTTTGCCAGATCCTGGAGAGACACAGCTGACATCTGTTCATCAGGAGCAGAAGCCACTGGGGCCATAAACTGGTAGGGCCACTTAAATGGTAATTTTGGTGAATCGCTGAAGGCTAAGTATGTACTAGTTTGAGAGTGAGAAAATCCTGAGGGCTACAGATCTGAGGGAGCCCTCACACTTTCATGGATTTCACCCCCTAAGAACCCCACCAGCCTGTCATGGTGAAGAGACAAAAAGATCACCTTGTGGCTATGGCAAGAGAAGGGAAAGAGGAACCATTGTGAAACACGCCCAGAGTTTTCTCCATAACAAAGACTACTCTTCAGAGCCTTGCCCCACTTGGAAGAAAGGCATTTCTCTGACTGTAGCCACTTGAATTCCCCCCACCACCACCCCACCCCCTGCACCTGCAGCATCTATCTAATTTAAAGGAGGGGGAAGGGAAATAGAAAACAAAAACAAAAACTTGTAAATGTCACAGCCAAGAGATACAGGCCACTTAAAAGACTGAGATTTCACTATAAGATTATAGAATGCTTCTTCTCCCCTACACCTTACTACTACACCAACAGTATAATAAAAGTAAATTCAGCTGAAAATAATTGCAACACTCAGACTCTGTTTAAAAAGGAATTTTAAAGAAAAATCAAAGGCATTACCAGCACCAATAAATGACTCAAACATCTAGCCCCAATCCTATGGGGAAATTGGGGAAAATGTGGTGTTCCATCAGCAGTCACTTAAAAATTGAGAGGTTGACCCATCTGTCCCTCAGTAGAAGCTTTCCCCCAAATTTCTTGAACCACAGAAACATTTCAGCCTTTACAATGTAATTCCTTGCTTACACAAGAAAATACCAGGCAGTAAGAGATTGGTATCTGCCATATCCTGAGGTCTTAAACTTAGGAGAAAGTTTCTAATGCCTTTACAAGCTATATCTCTCACAAAATCTGTATGTTAGGGTTCTCCAGAGAAAGAGAACTGATATGATGGACAGATGATAGATACAGGATAGATAGATGATAGATGATGATGATAGATAGATAGATGACAGATAGATTTTAAGAAATTGGCTCACATGATTGTGGAGGCCAACAAGGCCAAAGTTAAAGGTAGGCCAGTAGGCTGGAGATCCAGGGCAGTGATATTTGCACTTCAAGTTCAAAGGCAGTCTACTGGCAGAATTCACTCTTTTTTCAGGAAGGTCAGTTCTTTTTCTATTAAGCTTTTCAAGTGCTTAGATGAATGAGGCTCATTCACAATAAGGAGAGTGGTCTGCTTTACTCAAAGTTTCTGATTAAAATGTTAATCTCATCTAAAAATACTTTCACTGAAACATCTAGAATAATGTTTGAGCAGCTATTTTGTCACCATGGCTTAACCAAGTTGGCACAAAATTATGGTGACTATCACAAGCTCACCACTTGTGAACTTGGCACCTTTAAACCATATGTAATTGCCAAATAAAAACAATAACAAAGCCATGCTTTCATCAGACACAATACAACTATCCTGCATATACCAGAAATATACTATAATAACTGATCCCCCACAGAGGATGCAAAGTCCTTGGGTGATATGCTCATTTGGCCAGCAGTTCTCAGTTCTCAGAACAGTGCCCACAGAGGATCCTCGCTAAAAGAACTATAATGAACACATCGTCTCCCACAGAATACTAGTTTTATGGCTGTTATTTTAAGAGCCACTTTGATTGTTTATTTTCTGGGGTAGTAATTTTGCCACATAAAATTTTTCTTTTAGTTGGTGAATGTTCAAATTTACTTCTTATTTCTAACTCTGAGACTATGTAAATAATATGTAAAAGAAAAAAATCCCCACAAATTAGGTTCAGACTCTTGCATTTTCTTCTTCTTTCTGTGTGATATTTTAACTCTCTGGGGGAAAAGACAGAAAATCGTGTAACACAAAGGATTCTTGGTGCAAATAGTGTGCATAATAAGCATTGATAATGGATTTAAGGCTGAGAAAAAGCTAAATAGTAAGTGGATACCAATGAATTTTTCCATCTTGAAACTATAGTTTACTGATAATAAATTCAAAAGCCAAGTCTCTTGGAAGAAACTTACCAGTGAGAAAGGTACAGTGTGATAACTGAACATTGGTGACCATCGGCTTGCTTCCTGCCCTGGTTCACAAATGTTTTTCCTTGTAGGATTTTTAGTAATATTCAAATAATATTCTCCTGCTAATAAATGTAAGTTCTAATATTGTTTTAATAGTGTTTAAATATGCTCTATATCTTGTATACAGTAGGTACTGAATCATATTTGTGAACATAATACAAGAAGGAAGTTAGAAATAATAAGAATGAGTAAGGATGAGGAGAAAAGGACACCTTCATGCACTCTTGGTGGGAATATAAATTGATGCACCTAATATAGAAAATAGTACAGAGGTTCCTCAAAAACTTAAAAGAACTACCATATGACCCAGCAATTCCAATCCTGGGTATCTATCCAAAGAAAACAAAAACACTGACTCAGAAAGATACATGTACCCCCATGCTCACTGCAGCATTGTTTATAGTATCCAAGACATGGAAGCAACCTAAGTGTCCATTGATAAATGAATGGGTGAAGAAAATGTGTGTGTGGAATACTCTTCATCCAAAAAAGAAAATGAAATCTTGCCATTTGCAACAATAAGGATAGACCTGGAGGGCATTAAGCCAAGTGAAGTAAGTCAGAGAGAGAAAGACAAATACTGTATGATCTCTTTTATATGTGAAAATCTCAAAACAAACCAACAAACAAAACCTATAGATATAGAGAACATATTGGTAGTTTCTAGAGGCAGGGGTAGGAGATGGGTGAAGTGGCTGAAAGGATTTAAAAGGTACAAACTTCCAGTTAAAAAATGATGTCTATTTTGGATGTAATGTATAGAAGGGATGTAATATATAGTATGGTGACTATAGTTAATACCGTATTGCAGTTTTTTTGCTTTTTGTTTTTTATTGAATTTATTGGGGTGACATTGGTTAATAAAATTATATGGGTTTCAGGTGTACTATTCTATAACACATCATCTGTATATTGTATTGTGTGTTCATCACCCCAAGTCAAGTCTCTCTCCATCACCATTTAGCCTCCTATTCCTTATAAGGGGATGACCCCTTCCTTCCCCATTCCCCTCTCCCTCTAATAATCACCACACAGTAGTCTGTGTCTATGATTGAGTTTTTTGTTGTTTTTTTGTGTTTTTGTTTTGCTCAATCCCTTCATGTAGTGCATATTTTAAAGATATTAAGAGAATAGATATTAAAAGTTCTCATCCCAAGAGAAGAAATTTTTATAACTATATATGATGATGGATATTAACTAGACTTAGTGTGGTGATCATTTTACGATATATAAAGATTGAATCATAATATACAATTAAAACTAATATAATGTTAAGTGACAATAAAATCAATTTTAAAATAAAAACAATAATAAACACATAAACATAAATATTTTTAAAAACTATATTAAAAAAAGAACTACACATTTTTATTTCCTAAGCCACAGTTACTCAGCTTGTGCTTGTCATGGGTAACAGCAGGTAAACTTAACTAAATTTCTCATGCTACACATTGAAATTTGATGACATGTAATCTCATTTATCATCAAGAAATGTTAAATACTGCCAATTAAACTATACTATGCCCTCAACTGTGAGAAGAATCTCAATTTTAGAAATGTTAAAATGTGTATTTTAGAGTCAGTAAGTGCAATATTAACACTGGTCAACCAAACCGCAACATCCTCAAGAGCAAGCAGATGGAAGAAGAACCAAAAGCTGCTTCATTCCGCAACTGGAGTGCTGGAGTGAAGTGGATTCGAGTCTAGGGCTAGAAGAGAGAAGAGCTGATGGATCACCAGGTTTTCCGAACCTGTAGCAGCAGCAGCAGCATCTCCCAGGGTCCCCATCCTGTACCCGTTCGATAGGGTACTGCAAATTGTAATGGTGAGATTCTTACCCAGATCACGGTTTTCACGAAAGACATTTTGAACTCAAAGGTTGTTGATCTGGTCCTTGTTAGTAAGTGCTTTTTTGGAAGTGTTTGTACTGGGGTCCATTGTGTCCTCCCAAAATCTGAGTTCATCCAGAACTTCAGAACATGACCTCGTTTGGAAATAGAGTCTTTGCAGACATGATAAGTTGTATAAAGATAGACCCTAAATCCAGTGACTGATGTTCTTATAAGAAGCCTATGTGAAGATACAAAGACACACAGAGGAGAAGGCCGTGTGAAAACAGAGGCAGAGACTGGAGTGATGTGTTCACAAGTCTAGGAATGCCAAGGGTTGCTGACAGCCTCCAGAAGTTGGGAGAGGCAAGGAAGATTCTTTCCTAAAGCCTTTGGAAAGATCATGGCTCTACCTTCACTTCAAATTTCTAACCTCCAGACTATGAGAGAATAAATTTCTGTTATCATTTGTTATAAATGTCCCAGAAAACAGTGGCTTTTAAAATAATAATAACTAGCAACTGGAATCTATAATTTTATGGTTTTTAATCATTTATTGGTTTTTAATTCCCAATAGTAATAAAGACTCAATCTATCAAGTAAAAATATAGAAATTTATAGTTAAAAGTGAAAACCTTACCTTTACACCCCATATCTCACCTGTCTATTTACACTTTTTACCTTTTCTATGAATATATACATAAGCATTATTTTATTACAAAAATTAGATCATCCTCTGCATAATGTTTTTCAGCTTGCTTTTTCAAAGTAACTGTACTATAAGATATATGGGCATCATTACATGCAAATATGTAGAAATCAACATCATTATTTTAATAGGCTGCATACTATTGTATTATAGCCACCATCTCATAATTCACACTTTATTCAATACATATTTATTATCAGCTATGGAAAAAGCATAGAATCCTTGTTTTCAAGTAGCAGAAGAGATGAATAATTTAAAAAGAAATTAACTTCAGTGTGATAAAAGCTTCATCAGGCGTAAGCACAGAGGACTGGGTTGGGAGTGATTGGGGTGCTCCAGGCACAGGGAGCAGAGTGGACAAGAGACAAGAGATAAGAAGAAATACTATCTTTGGGGGCAAAACAAGAACCAGCTCATCATTCTCACAATGATTACAAAGAAAGAATGATGCACACAAGAGTTCTGGAAGATTAAACCCAGTCAATTTTCCTTGATTTAAATAGACTCATTTAAAGAAGGGCAACTGGAAAGCATTATACTAAGCGAAATAAGCCAGGCAGTGAAAGATAAATACCATATGATTTCACCTTTAACAGGAACCTAAACAACAAAACAAAGAAAGAAGCAGGGTATAGTCAAAGACACTGCATTAGAGGACAGGTGGAGAGTGGCCAGAGGAGAGAGAAGAGGGATTTCGGGGGAGAGGGGGAAGGGTTTATAGGATCAAAGTTAAAGGACACATGGATAAAAGCTAGGGGGAGGGTGGTAATGGGAGGGAGGGAGGGAGGGGGGGTGGGAGGACTTGAATGGGAGTAAGGGGGCGAAAACTGTACTTGAACATTCATTTAAATAAAAATAAAAAATAAAATAAAGGGTAATATAAAATTATTTAATGATCAGTTGGAATAATAAAATGCACTATGTAGTCTGAGTATTTTACCAGTAAGATTTGTTCCACTTGTGCTTTATAAGATGCACACTTTATTACAGCATGGGTCTTGGCTGCTAGCACATGGGCCCTAATGAGTCACTGAGTAAATTTCTAGGAAGCTTTTCAAGGATGAAACTCTACCGTGGAGCTCCAGACAGGCCAAAGCCATCTTAACAATATTGAAGAATTCTGAGAGCAAAAAAAAAAAAAAAAAAAAATCTTCAAGCTCAGTACAAATGAACCCCCTAGGAGTATGATTTATTAAGGACAGAGGAAAATCATTAGTCTTAATGAAGCACCTCGTAGTTTATGCAAATTGGATCTGATTCTCTACTGATCTTGGACTCAAAATCCCAATGACTTCTAATCAGCTTTAATCACAGGCATGCCTAATGGGCTTTTTGTCTAAGGCCTGATGTACTGCCCAGTTTTATTACTCGGTGATGGGTTGGGAAGGCACTTGCCTACAATTTGGAATGAAGTAGGACAAACTCGATGCCAAGCCGCTTCCCTTTGGGGATGCCTGAAACCTTCCTCCCACCTCACCCTCTCAGCTCTAGTTACTGGGGGGAAAACACATCTGTCATCCACCTCTGATAATAAAACAGGCCTCAATTGCTGCAGGAAAAATTAGGACAGATCCCCCCAAATCAGTTTCAGAATGTCAAAGGGGCTTGATAATCTAAGTATTAATACAAAGAGAACATCCAATTCCTCATTCTGTTGATTTGTGGGAGGGAACTGGTGTTATTGTCAGGCTGAGGGAACCACAGGCCCTTAGGGGACAAAGAACCTGGACAGTCCTTTAAAGACAAGTGTAGCTCTCCTGATTTTTGTTTTTAGGTCTGAAATAAATATGTAATGAAAGTGTTATTAAGGTTAAAGTATCATCAAATTATTCCCTGATGTCTCAGTAACTAGTTGGGAAATTCTTGTAATGAGGGTGTGCGTGCAGTTCTGGCTGAATGCTACCTGCTCCCCCACAGGACAGACAGTCTGAAAGCATCTGTGACAATGAAATCCTGACTGGGACCAACATTTCATCCAGTGACAAAAGCAGTTTATCAGCTGCAGGCACAGAGAAACTTCCTCAGCTAGTTAAAGCTTGCGTTAATACACTCTTTTTTCCTAGTTTTAGAGTATTTTCCATTTAGCAGATTCTGCTTCCTGGCTTTATTGCTGAATCAGCCAGTGAGAATGAATTTCGGGTCTCCTTTGAATCCTGTCAATCTGACTTATTTTGTAGGGAGAGAAGATGGGAGCATCAGTCAAAGCAGTCACATTTTACAGTCCCTCAGCTTTTCAGAAGGAACTCAACTAAATCACATTCCATTCACTGGGACAGGTATTCATTCAGAGCATGCAGCCACAGCCGGGTAGCAGGATCCAGGTGGGGCGCCTGTCCCCGGGCTTCCTGCCCTGAAGGACGACCCTGACCTTAGGTGCACATCGGACTTGCGTGTCTCCAACCCCAGGCTTTGGATTCCATGCACCAGTAAAAATTTAAAAGTGAATGTATATTCGCCAACATTTTATTTAATCTGATTAGCAAATTAAAGAAAAGTAACTGTCATCTACTAATGCTATTATTTCAGAAAATAGCGTTTTTAAATGGGAAAACAAGGAGTTGTTAATAATTTTTACAAAGTGATGTATAAAATTAGTGTGATGAAAACTCACTAAGTTGTCCTTATTTTTTCCATTTTCTTCAAATTGCTAGAACCTTTCTCACAGTAAAGAGCCCTAAAACAAGAATGACTATTTTCCTCAAATCAAGGAAGACGAGTAAAGAGGGGAATGCAACGAATGGATCAGTGTGACGTTTTATGCCAGTCTCTGTATATCCTTCTCCAGCAAAAGCACCCAGAAACCTTTTCTGTCTTGTGGCCACACACTATTCCGTGCCTCCACCTCAGGACCCCTTCTGAATGCCTTTAGTAAGTAGTATATTTATAATATTCAAAATTGAAAACAAATTTTGAGAGAAAGCTCCAGTTAAAAAGCCAGGTATACTGAGAGAAAAAAAAGTTTATATTGTTTCTACTTCAAGAAATTTACACTGTATACTAAAATACGGTGTTCTCTCAAATTAATGCAATGCTTTCTTTGAATAAGCTTTGACCTTTAAAAAGCAGATGTTTATCACAGACAATTCTGCTACCTGATGTTGACTGTCACCGTCTGTTACTGCCACATGGGTGATCTCGATCACTTCCTGTGCTAGGCACTAGGGGGTTAGGGGAGCAAACGGTCAAAGGCCCCTGCAGTTGTCCTTTGGACAATCTACTAAACCTCACAGAGACTCTGATCTGTAATGTGTAATGTAATCCTTCTCAACTCAGAGTGTTACCAAACAGAAAGTGGGTTTTGTTTGCCCGCCCCCATCTAGAGGCAAATTCTGGAGGCAGAGGTTTGATAAGAAAAGGAAAGAGGTCTTTTACTCAAAAGTTGTGCAGTCTGGGAGAACAGCAGGTTCCTGCCTGAAAGGCTATCCCCTTCAGAACACCCAGAGGAAAACTCAGCCATCCCTTGCCAGACCAGTTCAAGACTGCACCCAGAGTTCCTTCTCCCATCCAAAAAACCATCCTTCGGGAATTACAGGTAGCTGCTTCCCAATCCTCCAAGCAGCTCAGCTTTCCCACCACTCTTGGGCCTCAGGCTTCCTCCTGGAGCCTGTGTATGGGGTTTGCACAGTCACATCACTGCTGCCACTTCCTGTGCCAGGAGTCCAGGGCTGCTGCCAACCACTGTGGCCAGCCATGCGAGGGCTCCACCATGCTAGCCAAGGGGCCTGGGGTCCAGTGGTGGCCACATGGCTTCCAGGACCTTCCAGTCCTGCAAAGCACCAGCCCACACCTCTGTGCCTGTTGATCCCAGGGAAAGAACAGCATGTTTTTCCCTTCCCTCCATTTTAATCTCCCAGCCCACACTTGCACAAGCTCCAGGAGGGTTCAGCTCCCCCGCCAATCCTGTCCTTTTTGCAGGCTAGACTGACAGATCAACACCTCCCCCACTACCATGTTGACCTCTACCATACATGTGCTGCTGTCTCCTCTGATCATACCTTCATTCAGGGACCAGAATGGGGTAGGTGGGCTTTCCCTTTGCCAAACCCTCTCACTAGCCTCATGCAGACTCAGTTCAATGACTTTCTTCTGCTGCATCTCTCCCCAGGGGCAGGGCATCTGTCATCGTGCCACATTGGGGCAGCACTGCCCCTGCCTTGGGGCAACTCCCTCCCTGTACCCCTTCTCTGCCCTGTGGTCTGGCCAGGTCTGCCTGTATCAAGAGTATTACTGTAAGGGGGACCAAAATTTTGCCACTCTGAAGCAGCCTTTTGGGATATTGATTTTAAGCTGGTTATCAAGAAACAAAGGACTCAGATAGAACCTTTGACCCTCCCTATTTTCCTGCCGCAAAGATTTAGACACAGACCTGCTGCAGGTATGATAAATAGGAGGGCTTCAAGCAGGGACCTGTTAGCCAGTTAACTCCTCCGTCACGTTGTTTCTGAGTTACCTCACAAGAATTTGCCTGCCAAGTATGTTAGGCTCTTCTTCAACTACCTGTAAATCATCCATTCTCACTTCTGAAATCTAATAACCCTCTTCCTCCTTGTTCTCCTTTGTACAAAATGACATATATACCCAATGCATCGTGCTTATGTGAATTCCTCATGTGCATCTATTAAAATGTGATTTTTCTCTTATTAATCTGCCTCTATTAATTTGATCACTAACCCAGCTGAAAGAACTTAGAAGTTTGGAGGAAAAGTATTAGTGTTTTTTAGTCCCTACACATGTAAAAATATCTTAAAAACTGAACTTATCTATGTATATAAAGTATTGATGTTGCTTTTTAATAAAAGGAAGTGATGAAAAGCTAATAATAATATTCCAAAAATAGCCTCCAAAGTAATAATAACAATGATGATAATGATAATGATGGCAACAAAGTAAAAATAAGAAAATACACTTCTTTAGGGCTTTCTGTGCCAAGTGTTGTACTAAGTACTTGTCATGTTTTTTATTTTTCCATGTAATCTCTACAACAATCACATGAGGTATACACTAATGTTATAATTCTGGAAGAGTTGATAGCTTTGCCAACTTCACCCGAGTAGGATAAAACAAAACTGAGATCCAAGCCCTGGTTCTGTCTAGTTCCATAAACCATATGAACAAGGTTCAGCAAAAAAATTCTAAAACCACCAAAGGCATTCAAGGAAAAAAAAAATAAGCAGAGCTTGGCCTAACTATGAAAACAGATGGTATAATATTAATTGACAAGGGGAAAGAAATAGAGATATTCAACTATTTGTCTCCTTTTACACCATAAAGAAAAATAACTTTCAAACTGGAAAGGGTAGAATAAGTACTCTTACAGAAAAATAAAAAACTTAACATAGAATTTTGATACTATAGGAGCCTTAAAAACATCGCAGAGTTCAATGTGTTTGGTTTACGAATAATAAAACCAGTGGATCAAGCCACATATAAGTCCCTGGCGGTGTGTGAGTGGAGCTAGAAGTGGCTGCCTTGCTCTTACTTCAGGGTTCTTTCCACCTCTTGCATTTGAAAGATAATAATGAAGAACAAACCCCTGGGTTCTGATAGATCAAAATCACACATGGTCCTGAAAAACAGAATTATAAAACGTCTATTTTTGAAATCATGGAAAGTGAGAAACGTGTTGGAAGATGTGAGTTGTCCTTAAACTGCAGAGCAACTACAGTGAACACTGTTAATTTGATAAAAGGAGCTGCTGATTTGGTTTGCTCAATCTGTTCCAGAATGTTGTCTTAAGCAGCAAGGAGAGTTCACAATTCATTTAGCTAAATATCAATATCTAAGGACTTTCTTCAATTTAAGGTGCTATAAAAGTTCATGGGTACTCCTTTACTAAAAAATAAGAATTTTATACATCTTATTATATATTCACTAGTTATATTACTTGCCATGATTAGAAAAATCATTAACCATTTTTAAATAGAGTTTAACACAAATAATTAAAAATTAATATTGGCACAGTCCTATAATTGTAATAATTACTGTAGGATTGAAATAATTTTCAATTTTGTAATAAATTATTTGGTCACCACATTTGTCACTCTATATCCAAACTACAAATGAATAAATTCATGCTGCTGCCTTGTCCTGGCCACACTCCATAGAGCTGACCCTGAACAAGGTCATTCTCTTTTTTGATTTCCTGGCAATTATAATAAAGCAGATTCTTTCTAGGATCTGAAGACATTTGCAAGAAAAGAGATTAAGGGCAATTGATGTCCTCATTGTTTTTTAATTGTCTGGATTGAAGATATTACACTGTTGATAATGGTTTCTTTAATCTGTTATTGTCTCCCACGTATTGTATTCCAGTGTCTTATTGTATCTCAGTGTGACTTTACCAATGGAATAATATGTCCATCTAGGTCCAGCTCTGCATTTCAAAACCCCTCAGTGGGGGGAAAACCCAGAAATGGAATAGAATAATTAATGTAGGGCTCATCATTTGTTTTCTTGGTCAATAGCTTTTAGTTGATAAAGTATGTCATTGTCAACTGGCAGCCAACACCCTTCTAGCTAGAATTTACTCTACCTGACTGTGAGAAAGAAAAAATCATACCTCTCTTAATTGTCAATTACCAGCCACTCCTCAGTCCCAGTTTCTCCCCAAAGTGAAATCTGGCATGATGTTTGGCCTCTATTTTAAGTCAAACCATTGCAAAATTTACAAATAAAAAGGTTATTACATGGTTATGCTCCATATTTGGTGAAAAGTAATCTAGATCTTTTAGTATTCTAGGGAAACAGACAATAAGACACCTAATTTTATTTTGAACTGCAAAGCATATAATTGGAATTCTACTGTAAATGTACAATTCGTCCTCCCAAAGCAAATGGTGATAACTGTTAGCAGTTTTACTTTTCTGGGCTAGCTTGGATTCTTCTTTTTCTTTTCTTTTTTTTTTAAAGATTTTATTTATTTATTTTTAGACAGAGGGGAAGGGTAGGAGAAAGAGGGAGAGAGTAACATCAATGTGTGGTTGCCTCTTGTGTGCCCCTACTGGGGACCTGGCCTGCAACCCAGGCATGTACCCTGACTGGGAATAGAACCAGTGACCCTGTGGTTCACAGGCTGGTATTCAATCCACTGAGCTACACCAGCCAGAGCTGGGTTCTTCTTTTTAATAGACTTGGTCTACAGATATTCCCCAATGTCTCCCATGCTGTTGCTGTTATTTTCTAAGGCACCTGTCTTAGGATATTACTTTCTTTGTTTGGGGTGAAAATTCCATTTTCAGAGAACTTATCAACTGCAGGTTATGAACTCACCTAATTCATACTTCATGTTTTACCATCCAATTTCTATCAACTGATTTCAGGATATTTCTTCATTAACTCCCAAAGCAACCACCCTCTCTCCTACCCATTCCCTAGTGCTGCTGCTATGACCTAAGGTAGTGGGTCAAGAAATATTTGCATTTATTCTAGGCCCAATATGATGGTTAAAATATGATTTTCAAAAGAACAGGAGTAAACTGATGTCTGATTTTTTGTTATGGCTATTATGTTACTTAAGCAATAATTAATTAATATGAAAATTAATCAGAACCCTAAAAAATTGTGTATCTTGGCATCGACAAGGTATTTTTACAAAGTCTTGAATGGTAGTCTTATATAAAAGACAGAAACATTTGGATTATAAAACATTTAGGTGGATTTTGACTGGGTAAATGACTCTGCCCAAACAGTGTTGGTCTATGACCTCCAAGTTCTGCTCTTGAACCAGCTATTAACATGTGTAAGTAAATAATGGACAACATGCATTAAATCCTTATTCTGGGCTAGGGTTAGAAATTTTAAGCACTTTACATACTAATTGATTTATTTATCACAAAACCCCTCTGAAGTGGGTGTTTCTATATCTTTCATTGTAAAGATGAGGAATTAGAGTGAGAAAGTCAAGGGCACCCACCCATGAGACACACCGGGATAAAAAGCCAGGCTTTCTCCCAGGCTGTCTGACTCCAGAGCCCAGGCTTATTTACACTCGGCTCTCCCGCCTCACTAACGACTGTGTGAAGATCTCAAGGTCGGGCACAAAACCATGAGAACTGGCTAATTTGTTGAATGGCAGAACTAAGACAAGTGGAAACTAATGAAATAACTAGGATAAAAGTGTTAAGCCTGTATTTAGATTCAGCAAAATAAATTCCATACATATAAAAAAGTCCTTTTATAACAATTTATGTAAAAAATACTGTGTTGTTCCAGTTGACTAAAAGTTCAATATGAGTCAACAGTGTTCCTATTAAGAAATTCACACTGCATGTCTATTTGGACCAAGGAAAACAACACTGTATTTTTCAGTGGTTGGACTATATCTAGAGAATTTAATTATGTTCGAATATCTCATTTTAAGAAAAATGTTGGTTATTTGGAATGTGTTCAAAAAGGCCTGGCTAAGAGAGTAAAGAAATCTCATCATAGGCCTTAAAGTTAAATAAAATATATTACGTTTGATGACAAAAAGTTATGGGATGAGCAGGGAGAAAAAGTAGATATCATAACCCATACAAATGTAATTAAAATATTGCAATGCAGTCTTATGAACAATAGAGAGGTTATTCTGCTTTGTTCCAAAAAGACAAACCAGAATGAAGGAGAAAAATTTACAGGAAGCCAACTTGTAGCACAATATTCAAAAGGAAGAAGTTTCTCATAAGTAGAGTTATCCAAAATTAAATGGTTGATAAGTAATGGGTAAAAGAAGTCTTTATGTATATGATACCTCATTGCAGTACATGTGAGTTAAGTAAGTTGATGTGTAATATTTGCTTTAAAATAGTACAGCAAAAGAAAATGTGGATGGGAGATAGCTGGACCAAGAAAACAAAACACGATCACCATTTAAGCTAGGTGATGAGCATGCAGAGATAATACATTTTGTATTTGTATGTAATTGGTGTTTTTACTCATGCAAGAGGAATATATTGCCTCAGAGGGTAGTAAAGTCTCTATTTTTAGATATGGTCACACAGACTGGATGTCCAATTGAAAAAGATATTGCAGAGTATGCTGGATTTAAAGGATCTTTCTAAAATTCAGATTCTTGAAAAGAAGTTAGCAAAATTTTGTAAAGTAATCCAGAAAAGAAAATAACCTCTACCCAGCCTGTTTCATTATTGACAAATTTTTGCTGAATGCTCATCCTGTCTCTAACCTGCTACCTTCTTTTGCTCTCTGGATCACCTACCCCCTCCCCAGGAATTTGGATACTGTCGAGGTCAATCACTATATAACAGAAACTCAGAGAAGGCCCTATAGCTGAAAAACCCAAAGCCATTAAACAGCCTGCAAGTGGCAGCTTTCTCAAACATGAAACTTTCATTTATATGAACAGATACACTCTGAACAAAAAGTCAAAATATTTCACCTTCCTTGTAGCTACCATCTATAGTCCACCACTAGTTAGTTACAAGAGATCTCAAAGTGAAGCACAGTGCTATCCAATGTGAAAACCTGAAAGGACCTTTCTGAGAAAGCTATGTGAGCACCACATTAGACCACCTGTGATTGTGTGTGTGTGTGTCTGCATATAAATGGTTGGTCAGATATGTTAATTTCTTAGGCACATGGTATAATAGTACTGCACTTCCTGGCCCTCAAGTGACTGGGTGGGGGTCATGTAATCCTGGCCAATAAATAAGAGTATTTAATTGTCAAGGCAAGACCCTCCCCCCCAGATCTCTCTTTTCCCACTGGCATAGCCATCAGCAATGTTCAAAGGGCAAGTGATCCATCTGTCTAGGTTTTTGCATGATTACAATGAGTAAAGCTTCTTTGAGATCCTATGGTGAACATATACATTGAGTGCAAAGTAAACTTTCATTGTTTTAAACCACTGATATTTTGGAGGTACTTGTTACTACATGTGGTAGGCAGACTTTTTAAATGACTCCCATGATCCCCTCACCTTGATGGTAGGCAAGAACTTTAAATATCATGAGATATCACTCCCATGCTATGACAAAAAAATTGTAGATATGATTGAGATCCTTAATCAGTTAACTTTTTTTACTGTCATTATTGAGCTAGAAAAGGGAGGCAAAGGGAACTTAGATATTGAGCTTAATAACTGAGGAACACAAGCCTGCTTGCTCATCTGGGAAGTTACAGCTTCATACTCCAGGGAACTAGAGCATTGTGCCCTGCCAAGAGGATTAATACTCCTCCCTTCCCCACTTGGGTACCAGATTGCCAGGTGGGCTCAGGAAGAAAGGCACAAGCACAATACAAGTCAAAACGGGCAGTGGGAGGTGCTGAAACAAAGAGACCTGTCAGTTTAGCCTGGGGACAGAGGGGATTGATTGGGAGGTGGGCCCATCCAAATGCAGCAAAAGCTAGGGAAGTTTATTGCTCACTTTGAGAAAGGCACCTGGGCTATCCCAAGTCCAAGCTAATATAATTACAGGGGAAACAAAGAAGCTCTCTCTCTCTCTCTCTTTCTGTTGCTCACCAAGCAAAGCACTTGTCCCTGAATTCACACACTCTCTCTAGGCTAGAAGCATACCACCATGTGGGTCTAGCAGCTACCACAGCCCACAGTAGATGGCATGGTCTCCAAAAGGTCTAAGCTCTATCTCTCTCTTGCTTGTGATCTGTACTTGCACAGTGCATGCACCTGTTCTCTCCATGGCCTCGAAGAGGGAGCCTGAACACTGAACTACAGCAATGGGCTGCAGCTAAAAACATACACTAATCTACCCAGGTGCTGGACTGGACTAGATTGTAACATGGAGCATAAACCCTGGGCAGTGGCCTTCATCCTGGCCCTGCTAAAGATAAGATTGGACTTTTTCCATGGCAAGATTGATGAAGATTGGACATTGGAAAGTCAGGAAGGAAACCCTCTTAACTGTACATCATCAATAAATCATACTATAGAGCCACATCCTCCCGTGTGTCAGGAAATTCTTTTCCTTTACACATCGCAAGAGTCCCACTTCCACCAGTAACACTGTGAGTTCATCAAAAGGTAAATTACTTTAGGTGAGCTTGACCTGATCAGGTAAGCCCTTAAAAGAAACAAGAAGCAGACAGTCTTACTGGCATAGAAAAGGCAAATAGGCATGTTGTTAATTGTCTATGGACAAGGCAGCTTCCAGGAACTGAGAGCAGTCACCAGCTGACAACTAGCAAGAAAATGGGTGTATCAGTCATACACCTGCAAGGAAATGATCTCTGCCAACATCCAATGAGCTTTGTAGAAAACCTTAAGCCTTGGGTGAGATTATAGCTCCAGCTGACATCCTGATTTTCGTCTTGGTGAGTCACTGAACATGGGGCCCAGCAAACTCATGCCTAGAATTCTGTCACACAAAACTGAGACATAATAAATCTGTGTTGGTGTAAGTTGAAAAATTTGTGGTAATTGGTTACCACATTAGAAAACTAATGCACCACAACACAATCAAGTCTATCCTGGCTAATAAAAGGGGAAACTTAATTACTATGTTATGATTATTTTAGTGCTAGAAATATTTTGGAAAGCAGAAAAATTGGATTGATGAATAAACATCTGTACAATGGAATACCAGAGAGTCATTAAAATGAATGAGGTAGGTCTGTATGTGTTGTTATTGAATAATCTAAGATATTTGTTCAGTAAAAGTAAGATGCAGATCATGTATACAACATGATTCCACTTGCATTTTTAATGAAAATGTGAGAATTATTGTGTACCCTCAGATACTTTCTAGAACTATAAGTAAAGAACTATTAATAATGATTATATCAGAGAAGGGAGACTGGAAGTCCAAGGCGAGAGGAAGAATAACTTTTCATTGTATAAACTTTTATACTGCTTGAATTTTTATCCTATATTGCTCTTTAAATTTTTT
>PVIA01008754.1:0-68239 GCA_004024845.1 Tonatia bakeri | reverse complement strand
TCCCCTCCCACCCACATTCCCCCCTTTAGTTCATGTCCATGTGTCATAAGTTCTTTAGTGTCTACATGTCCCATACTATTCTTACCCTCCCCCTGTCTATTTTCTACCTACTGTCTATGCTACTTATTCTCTATATCTTTTCCCCCTCCCTCCTCCTCCCACTTCCCTGTTGCTAACCCTCCATTTGATGACTTTTTTTACTGTTCATATTTTTAATCTTCTTCTTCTTAGGTAAGTCCCTTTAACATTTCATATAATAAGGGCTTGGTGATGATGAACTCCTTTAACTTGGCCTTATCTGAGAAGCACTTTATCTGCCCTTCCATTCTAAATGAAAGCTTTGCTGGATAGAGCAATCTTGGATGTAGGTCCTTGGCTTTCAGGACTTGGAATACTTCTTTCCAGCCCCTTCTTGTCTGCAAGGTCTCTTTTGAGAAATCAGCTGACAGTCTGATGAGAACTCCTTTGTAGGTTTCTGTCTCCTTGTCTCTTGCTGCTTCTAGGATTCTCTCCTTCATTTTTACCTTGGCTAATGTAATTATGATGTGCCTTGGCATGTTCCTCCTTGAGTCCAACCTCTTTGGGACTCTTTGAGCTTCCTGGACTTCCTGGAAGTCTATTTCCCTTGCCAGATTGGGGAAGTTTTCCTTTAATATCTGTTTAAATAAGTTCTCAATTTGTTGCTCTTCCTATTCTCCTTCTGGTAACCCTATAATTCAGATGTTGGAACGTTTAAAGGTGTCCTGGAGGTCCCTAAGCCTCTCCTCATTTTTTTTGAATTCTTGTTTCTTCATTCTTTTCTGTTTGGTTGTTCCTTTCTTCCTTTTGGTCCACTCCATTTATTTGAGTCCCAGTTTTCTTCCCCTCACTATTGGTTCCCTGTGCTTTTTCCCTCATTTCTCTTATCGTAGCCTGCATTTGTTCATCTAATTTATGTCCAAAGTCAACCAATTCTGTGAGCTTCCTGATCACCAGTGCTTTGAACTGTGTATATGATAGTTCGACTATCTCTTGGTCACTTAAAAAAATTGGTTCTGAAGCTTTCAATTCTGTTTGAGACATCTTTTTTATTTTTTATTTTCCTTTGGTCTGGTTGCAGGTGTTACATATAGGCGGCGGAGCCTTAGGTGTTCACCAGGGCGGGGCACCCCAGTCACTGGGTTGTGACGTTGTATGTGGGGGCGGGGTCTGAGAGGGAACAATGGTGCCTGCTTCGCTCTCTCGAGGACTTCCGTCCCCTCCACCGCCTCCCACAAGCAAATTGGGCCCTTCCGGTGCTGGCTCCCGGGCGGGTGGGCTTGTGCACTTTCTCGGACTCTGTGGGCCTCCCCGAGAAGTCTCCTGTGAGGCTGGAGAGTCTCCCGGCCTCAGCTCCCAGACGGGGCTCTTAAGCTTTGAAACCTGGCGGTGCTGGGTCCCTGGGCCACGTGGTCCATGTCGCTGCCCGTTTTCGCTTCCTTTGTCTGTGCGCGAATGTGTGGCTGCGGACAGCCAGCTGCCTTGAGCCCCTCGCTGGGTCTGCTAGTCGCCTCCCGCGCCCAGGGTCTGCCACTGGTCCGTCCGCTGCTGTCTGCGCCCTGTGCGCCTGCCAGCCAGTGTTTCTTCCCGCCGGGACCCCTCGACCCCTCTCCGCAGGCCTCTGACCCCGCCCCTCCTTACTGGTCTGGATGTACTGGAGCCCGACTTCTGCTCAGTTCATTTCTCTCTGTTCTGGTTGTTTTTTGTTTCTCAATTTTTGTTGTCCTTAGTTTTGGTTGTGCGAGGAGGCACAATACCACTGCCTATGCCTCCATCTTGGCCGGAACTCCTAAATGTAAAATATAAAAATGATGTTACATATAAGAAAACTGAACTGAAAAGTGTTAACCTAAAAATGAAGGCCAATGAGAGACAATATGCATTTATTTGAGATCAAAAGCAATAGCTATTAAGGTGGCATTGATTCAGGCAGAACCCAAATAGTGTTCGTTAGGAGACAAAGGCAAGGGGTATTTATGAGAGAGGCAAGAACAATTTCATCAGAAGAAGGAAGGCATTCTATTGCTGCAGATAAGCTAACACAGTGACACTAGTTCTAAACAGTGTTTTTAATTTTCAGTCCAGTAGTCATCAGTGGGTACTCATAACACCTGCATGCCAGTTTTCTTTGTAAACAGTTGTTTGGGATATGGTGTTGCTTTAGGCCTACTCCAAAGGTTAATTTGCTCTGTTTCAACATTCCAAAGGTTTGAGGCGTGAGACCGGCAAGGCAGTCGTCTGGTTGACAGCTCTGACTCCATTTTAAAGTGGCTCCCTTTATGTTTTTACAAAAGAAGTTAAGAAACTTTTCCAAAGTACAAAGTAGTGGGTAGCGTAGCCAAGATTTGAATGTAGAGAGTTGCTTTAGGCATGTTTTGTTCCATTTCTGCTTTTCTTCTTAAAAATGATATAAATATTAATTTTGGAATTTTTATTATTTGTTACATATAAGTACTTTTCTCATTATTCAGCATTTCATGAGGCTAAAATTCATTTTATGTCCATGTCCACAGGATGATTTTCTGTCATGTTAGCTTGGAAGCTCATTTTTGGGACCTATCCAATATATAAAAGCCCAAGTTATTTCTTTTAAAGGGCTAGTCCTAGAGTGTTGACAAATCACTTTGTGTGGCTATGCTTCACTATTTTGAATGTAGCAAATATAATCAGTGTTTGATTAAATATGTTACTTGGAAATATTTTATAAGGTTTGCAAACTCTAATACATGGCTTGTTGTCCTGTTTCTGATAGCTAAGTGTGGGTATGGGAACTTTTAATACATGGAGTGTCTTCTCTTTGCTGATAGATGTTTCTGTGAAAAATGGATAAGGTGATGAGATCAGAATCAACTGTGTTTCTGATGCGGAACCAGTGCTTGAGATGCATGCTAAGTCCCTTGCTATGCATCTCATTAACTTGCCTAGCACTTGGAGATCTGAATACTGACTTTGAGAATATTTTAGTACTGTATTTCTCTAAGGGAGGTTTTACATTTGCCAAAGAACTGAAAAAATCTGTGTCTCTGTAACTCAACTAGTTGTAGATTGTGATCAATATGAAAGATTGCCTCTGATTGCCTGGGGATGCCAGGTGACTGTTAAGCTATATTAGGTTTCGGGTTTATTTTCTGATTGACTGGATCCTGTAAGATTAGGAAAAAGAAGTGCATTGAAGAAAATTTAAAAATCGTATTTCTTTCTACTTAGCTCTTTTCTTTAAAAATCTCTGTCTACTATTTGTCCTTTAATTTTTGCAACAATGTAAGAGAAAAATCAAAAGACAGTTCTGGCCATTTTATAGTTGACAAACTAGAAAAGAAAACAAGTTATTATTCTATTGGTGCTATAACAAATTATCCTAAACCTGATGACTTAAAACAAGTTTATTTATATGTTACTGACCTTTAGGTCAGAAGTCTGACATGGGTCTCACTGGGCCAATATCAAGGTGTCAGGCCGACTATGCTTCCTTTAAAAGCACCAGGGGTCTTCCAACTTGCAGGGAGTGCCCACCTCCTTTGCCTCCTGGACCTTCCTCTATCTTCAAATCCAGAACAACAGTCTAGCACCTGTAAGAGTTCCAATCTCTCACCCTTCTTCCATATCATCTCTTTAAACCATCCAGCAAAGTGTCTCTGCTTTTAAGGGCTCATGCTTATATTGAGTCTACCTTGATGATCCAGGAGAATCTCCCCATCTCAAAACCATGCAGCTGCAGCATCCTTTTTACAATGTAAGGTAATATTCACAGACTCTGGGAATTAGGACATGGACAGCTTTGGGGGTGGGGGCATTCTTTTGCCTCCCTCAGGTTCTCCAGTATCAGGACACAGATTGCAAAAGGATTTATTATAAATAAATGTCAGTGTCATTCTTTCAGTTATGGAATTAAATACTCTGAAGTAGACTTTCTGAAATGTAGCATAGTTCACAGTAATTTCAATGAACTCTAATGGAATGGATTTCAGGAAATGGCAGATATGGAAGAGGGAGCCTCTGTTCACTAAACTTCTCCAGGTTGAGCCATATCCCTAGGATTATAATTGAGAAAAATTATTATGGTCATATGTGGTTTAAAGTCATTTTGTGTGTTTGTTATAACTCCCACATAAACTGTAGCTCCCAAGCAAACCAAATGAGGTGAAGTCGACCCATCCTCTCTTCCCCAGAGGATCATGCTCAGTGCTGAGCTCATGGTTTCTTGCTCTCTCTTGATTGTTGCTAAAGAGCTGTTTGATTGCCAAGTAACCTCAGTAGGGCTGGTCAGACTGGGCAAGGCTCAGACTGTTCTCCAGTTTCCGCCTCTTTCTTCCTCTCTTTCCGTCTATTGCAGACTGCTCTATCTTGCTTCCTCTGGAAGGTAAGAGGAGCCTTTTGTCTTGGCAAAATCTACTGTTAATTTCTTTATTCACGATGCCTGGCAAAATGTTTGTTTGCATTGTAATAGTGATAAACTCTTCCAAAGAGAGTGGTGATAAAAAATGTTAAATGCAATAAATAGAAATATTCAAGAAGTAGAAATGTTTTTAACAATAAGACTTTCCTGGTAGTCCTTAAATCACATTGTGCTTCCTATTTTCTCTGTACTGGGTGATGTCTCCATTGCTACAAGATCAGTGATGGAAAAAGAGTGATCTGATGTATTTAGTACCTGCCTTGAACCTAGTATCTACCTCTGGGTAGACTTATTGATTCATTGGTTAATTTGTATATTTATATCCTCATTTATTTGAGGACAGAGTTTCTAACTTTCATCAAAGGGTACCTGCTGATGGAGACCTAGAATTTAGGAAAGCAGCACAAGAATGTGCTGAATATTAATGTAGTTAACATAGTTTCTGTGATTAACAAGCAGATTTGACCTTCTAATAACTATAGCTGAGAGAATCATGAGAACTCATGAATCCTTCTGGCAACATTAGGTCATCTCCAGACTTATCAGGATTTTAGAGCCAATTTTTTAGGGAAAGGAGCTATGTGTTTCTCACTGATTTGGAATACAGAGCATAATAAAGAGTGTCACAGTATGCTAGATATTTAGGAAATTCATATTTATGGTATTCTGATATCCAGACCTATATGGGTCAACATCCTGAAAAGACGGTTAATAGATATTCCTGGAGTTCCAGCCAAGATGGAGGCATAGGTAGAAACACTTTGCTTCCTCACACAACTAAAAGGAGGATAGCAACCAACTTAAAAACTAAAAACAATGAGAACTGCCAGAAAATCAAACTCCATGGAAGTCCAACAACCAAGGAGTTAAAGAAGCTTTCATCTAGACTGACAGTGTCACAACTCAGTGAAGTGGGTTGCCCTGCCCTGGCTAATACCTAAGGCTCAGCCCCTTACAACACAACAGGTATGCCAATACAAAGAAATATGGTTGAAATGAAAGAACAGATAAAACTGTAGAAAAAGAACTAAGCAGTGAGGAGATAGAAAACCTATTATTAGATGCACAGTTCAAAACACTGGTAATCAGGATGCTCCCAGAAATGACTGAGTTCAGTCACAAAATGAAGGAAGAAATTAAGGCTATACAAAGTGAAATAAAGCAAAATATACAGGGAACTGACAATGAAGGGTAGGAAACCCAGATTAAAATCAATGATTTGGAACAAAGGAAGAAATAAATATCCAACCAGAGCAGAATGTAGAAACAAGAATTCAAAAAAATGAGGAAAGGCTTAGAAACCTTCAGGACAACTTTAAACATTCCAACATCTGAATCATAGGGGAGCCATAAGGAGAAGAGGAAAAGTAAGCAATTGAAAACTTATTTGAACAAATGAGGAAGGAAAAGTTCCCCAATATGGTGAAGGAAATAGATTTCCAGGAAGTCCAGGACACTCAGAGAGTCCCACAGAAATTGGATCCAAGAAGAAACACACAGAGACATGTCATAATTAAGTTATCCAAGATCAAAGCTAAGGAGAGAATCTTAAAAACAGGAAGAGAAAAGCAGAGAGCTACCTACAGAAGAGTTCCCATAAGACTATCAACTGATTTCTCAAAAGAAACCTTGCATGCAAGAAGGGGCTGGAAAGAAGTATTCCAAGTCATGAAAGACAAAGACCTATATCCAAGATTACTCTATCCAGCAAAGCTTTTATTTAGAATGGAAGGCTAGATAAAATGCTTCCCAGATAAGATCAAGTTAAAGGAGTTCCTCATCATCAAGCCCTTATTATATGAAATGTTAAAGGGACTTATCTAAGAAAAAAGAGGAAAATCAAGGACTATGAACAGTAAAATGACAACAAATTCACAGCTACCAACACCTGAACCTAAAAAACTAAAACCAACGAGAACAGGAATGAATCACAGGAAACAACTAGAACAGGAATGAATCACAGAAAAAGAAATCACATGGAGGGTTATCAGTGGGGATGGGGAAGGGAGAGGATTGGGGGGAGGTACAGGGAATAAGAAGCATGAATGGTAGGTACAAAATAGACAGGGGGAGGTTGAGAATAGTGTAGGAAATGGAGACACCAAAGGCCTTATATGTACAACCCATAGAAATAAACTATGGTGGGGGGAATGCAGGAGGGTCAGGTGGTGTGGGACAGAGTGGGATCAAGGGGAAAAAATTGGGACAATTGTAACAGCATAATCAATAAAATATGCTTTGAAAAAACATATTCCTAAAGTGTTTGAGGCAAAAAGAACAAGAATCATGTGTGGCTTTAGGGAGCAAGGAGAGAGAAATAAGTTTAGTTATGCAGGTCAGGCAAACTGCAGCAACTCCTTTATACACAAGGGGATGAAAGGGAAGCCTTATTTGACCAGAGAATATTCCTTACATGGCCAGCTTTGGTTGCTGATGTGTCGCTGCAGTTTAGTGGAGGTTGACAGGGGGGTGATGAGTACCTGAAAGCACCTCACAGCCTCAGATGCTGGACTGAAAACCAAGCAGGAAGTGGTGTGTCATGGACTATTCTTTTTGATAGAAGAATCAGGCAAATTTCTTGAGTTGGCACTTAACAAAGATGTATTAGTTGCCAATGGAAATAAAATATTTAGAAATAATTACATGTAAAGGAAGAAGAGAGGGAGAGAGAGAGAAGGAGCACACAAGTAGGTAAAAAAGGAAGTCATTTCATGCTTTGTTTTATTTCAGATTACAAAAATTGAATTTAGCCCATTTTTTACCTTTTTAATTATTCAGGGGAGGGAGCATCAATGTCTAGTAAGTGATCTGACAGGTGTGTGTGTATGTGTGTGTGTGTGTGTGTGTGTGTGGTGAGTGTACGTTTGTTCTTAGGTGTCCTACCAGTGGACATAACACAGGAGCCATGAAGACGCTAACAGGTGAGTGAAGGTCGACATATACTTACTCTTGTCTTCACTGCTTGATCTTTAGTTCCGCACACTTATCTGTCACTTGACCTCTCACACCACCTAAAATTGCTAAGGTCTCTGGCAACCTTTATGTCTTTCAAGCTCAAAGTTCTTAACTCTGAAGAGCATTTGGCACTTAATATCCTTTCCTTCAGAATAGCTCTTTCTTTGTTCCCTTCTCAGTTAAGGGCACTGTCATTCATTCTGTTATGCAAATCAGAAAAACAGAGCTGTCCTTGGTCACTCCTTTGTAATACCCACACCCATCTCATCAGCAAATTTGGTTATCTTGCGCCCTCCATCTCCACAGCCACCAGCCTAGTCAAACATGTCATCATTTCTCCAGCGGTCTGTTGAAATTCTGCTAACATGGCCTGCAGAGTCCAGCATGTCTGGTCTTGAGTTTCCCTGAAGCATGATCTTGCACTTCTTGCTCTTTGGACGCTAGCCACATAGCTTTCTTGCAATTCCTAGGACCTGTCAATCACCTACTTGCCACAGGGCCTTTGCACATGGTATCCTCAGCTTACAATATCCCTTGCCTATTCTGTTTCACCTGGTTAATGCCTTTTTGTCCATAGACTTTAGCATGAGTTCCCGATTCCTTACTGGATTCCTTCCCCCTTTTCTCTCTCACACAGCAGCATGAGCCTGTCTTATTAATGACTATTTCCTACTAGGTTGTAAGCTCCTCAAGAGCAGGAACTATGCCTGTTTTTTGCACCTGACCCAGAGTGTGCATTAAGTAAATATTTGTCAAATGACTGGAATCTTACTTCCTCTGTGAAACGTTCATGGGCTATTCATGAGACAAAGTTCTCTGGTTTCTAGGTTACTCCAGTATTCATCACTTAATAATGTCTTTCCTTGTTCTCTTTTTCATGTATATTGGGGTGTTCTTCTAACTTGATAGTAAGTCCTTTAAGGTCATAGTGTAAGTTCTCTGAGAACAAGAACCATATCTTAAGCTTTTAAAAAGTCCTCCACAGTGACCAAAATGATTCTGAGTACAAAGCAGGTTTTGAACCAAGACTTGGGGATTGACTTACCTTTATTCATATATGTGTGGAAGTTCAGCCATAGTGTTTTACACATGGCATCTCTTTTTCTTGGCTTCCTCTTCCAGCCTCTTTAGATATGAAGTTCATGAGGATAGATGAGAAGTGGAAGTAGTATAATTGATTTACACTCACTTCTCTGTGGGAGCTTTATAGAACCTTAGAGAGAGCAGTCTTCAACTCTTTACCCCTCAGGTCAGGAGAGTAAGACCTGGTGAGGAGAAGCTCTTGCCTTAGATGAGGCAGGTGCACAGTAAATTAGACCAGCTTGCATAACTAATTAGAGGAAAAGCTGTGGCCATAACTTGGGTCCCCTGATTCCAAGCTCATTGTTCTCTGCTGGGTTGTCTCATTTAAATTTAGAGAAGAAAGATTAAGCTCTCATTAACAGGATGAGGCACACGTGCTGGGAATTGAAATTAATAGGAACAGGGAAAGCCAGGAAGCTCCTTGGGGAATGTATGGGTGTGTACATTGTGAGATGAAAGAGGGATGGGTTATATATTTGGTGAACACCATTATCTAGAATTTATTTTTGTTTGAAACATACCCATTCTATGTAATTTTCTTATGCCTTGTTACTTTACTTTTTATTTATAGAATAATTACACAATAAGTCCCCTTAAAATCTTTTCTCTCTTGCTTTTACCTTTTTATATACTTAATATATTTTTATATATTTATTATTATATGTATTTTATATATATTATGCAAAACACACATTGTGACCTCACAGGGCATCATACTCTGAGGCTTAGAGTGGTTGTGTGTGTGGTTTAGTTTGTGTTCACACAAATCTCATCATCTTTCCTCCTAGTCCTTTACTCCTTTTCTTAGAAATTTCTAAGTACCAGGTGTCATTTCTTTCCTGTGCACCCATGTGTGCGGGTACACATGTGCACACACATACACCTGCCTGAATGTGCAGAAACAAAGGTTGCACCAAGGGGAAATACTGTGGCATATGGTACCTGAAACACCAGGGTCTCCATAGCAGGGCTGCAATCAAAGGTGCAGATGTTTGGCATTTAACAAATGAAAATTTATATGTAAAACTGTTATAGTACATCGAGTTAAAAATGGAAAATTAGCTGCATATTGTAATGGACATGTCTTTCCATTGAAAAGGAATAAAATGGGAAACTCCATCAGACAAGTAAATTAGGCCCCCACTGACCTCCTGAATATCTTTTTTCTAGGTTCTCAGATTTCATTTTTATTTCTCTTGGGAGTTCTTTGTTTCTTCCTCTATTATTTACCTTACACAGATAGCATGGTAAGGTGTTTTGAATGCCATTAACCTTAAAGTACTCGGAAATAGAGTATCAACAAGATATTTTAATGTTTTCTTTCTTCAATGTCAAGTTTTACTATAAATGAAACTGTTTCTTCTCTTTAGCCTTCCAGACTTTCAGTTCCTCATTTTTTCCCAGTTTCTAAAACTTCTTTTCCCTCCTAACTGCCTTCACTTAGGTATTTGAAATGGACAATAGATGTTTTTCCCAAATGTATTTCCTTGGCTCTATTTCCTTGGCTATTATTGTTATTGAATTTAGCTCAATATATAATTTATCACTTACTTTTTCCCTGTCCAGAGTTTCTCCTTGTTTATTGTTTGCTAATTTTTACTCCCTCTTGATTGTAGATCTCTTGAAATTGGAGTTAGATCTTGTGGTGATACTTAAATACCCGTTGATTCATTTTAGATTGTTTTTAGTAAAGGAAGGAGTCACATTGCTTAGTAGAAAATGACATATGTGGATCAATTATAAATGCATAAAACACTCAACTGGTAATTGCTATAAGTAATCTATTTAGCATTTCTTCTGTCAATCTTTTGGAACTGTACCCCTTATCTTCTAGTTTGCCTTATTTGGATGGTGCTTCAAGTTCTAGGCCTGCAGGATAACTCTTTTTAGGAGTGTTCTATTTGCCATTGGAGTTTTAAAAATTCTCTTTTTATCAGAGCCAACTCAAAATGAGATTTCCTAATAGTATCTTTTAAGAAGAAATAAAGATCTTAACTAAAAATGAAAAATACACATATTTAGTAACTAATATTTTTATATTTTCATTTATCTTTACATTTGACCCTTACAACACACAATTCTATAGGTAGGTAGATATTTATATTCTCTTTATGAATGATGAAACTGAATTCTCAAAAGATCAGCTAAAGGCCATTTAGCTGTTAAGTAGCAAAGCTCGAGTTTCAACATAGGCAGCTGGCTTCAGATCCCTTGAGCTTTCCTCTGCACATCTCCACTATATCCTTTGTAGAGTAGCTAGCTCAAGAGTGGACACTGACATGCTTAAAGTTCCATACAAGAGGAGTTCCCAAAATACATAATAAAGACATTTCTCTGTGGTAAAGACATGTCTGTTCCACTATTTTTTTCTAGTAGTAGAGACTCGATCACCAGTCCATGGACATCAGCTGTTGGTGGACTTGTGAAAGGTTGGTGTACCGAAGAGAACAATTGGGAAGTTAAAGAGTCAAATGCTTTGGAGGCTTTAGAATTTCAGGCTCTACCAAATACCACCCTTTGGAAATGTACTTAGTTTTGGCAGGTTACCTTTAATACACCATCTCCCTCTACTGCCCTGGCTCTCTTGAATAAAGTCTTTTCCTGCCTTAAGGTTTGGCACAGCCTTCCTTGCAGGCCTTCTCCAGGTTTCCCAGGACTCTCCTGAAATAATTGTCTGCTCTGCTCATTTAGAACTTAGCAAATGTACTAGCTTACTGTTTTTGTAAATGCTATAGTTCTTCAACTGGATTTAAGGTCTTTTGAGCAAGGAACCATGCTTACACTGTTTTGTATTTCCAGTTTGGCCACAGTGGGTGGAATGATACTCTCCCCGGTGGCCAAACTTCTTTGTCACTGGCCATCCCAGTCTTCAGTCTTTAATACACTATGTAGAAAATATAGCTATCAGTCCTGACTGGTGTGGCTCAGTGGATTGAGTGCCAGCCTATGAACCAAAGCATCACCAGTTTGATCCCCAGTCTAGGGCACGTGCCTGGGTTGTAGGACAGGTCCCCAGTTGCAGGCCAAGGGGTGCACGAGAGGCAACCACACATTGATGTTTCTCTCCCTTTCTCCCTCCCTTCCCCTCTCTAAAAATAAATAAATAAATAAATAAAATCTTTTAAAAAGAAGAAAATACAGCTATCATTTGTCTTGCATCTAGCTATAGCATACACTATGCTAGCTAGATCCTTATGGTATCACTCTTCCCATTTTATAGTTGAGACATACAGCTCAGGAAGTTCTAACCTTGCTCAAGGTTACCCAGTAAGTAGCAGATTTGGGATGCACTCTTTCTTCCACCATGCTGTCTCTTGAAGTCAGCCCAGTGTTCATCCTCTAGATAAAACTTTAGTCTTACTTTTGTCTTTGCCTTCTGTCTGGGAATATTGATAGCTAGATAACAATTTGGATTTTCCAGATAAAACCATCATTCTTTTAATAGTCTTTTAGAGGGTGTTTGATGGGTGATTATCATACTGGTAGAAATTAATTCTCTAAGTTTAAAAACAAAGGACAAAGGTACACAGATCATGATTATTTTCTAGAAACTTGCTTTTATTCTATATTTTTGTTATAACTAGGTTTTTGGTCCTTTTAATAGCCCATCTTTTTTCTTTTTAGATTTAAAACAATAATTAGAGTTAATCTGGCTGGATAATCATGAAGGGTCAAGTTTGGGTCTCATATTTAAAAGGTCTTTGTAGTGAATATTGTTAGAAATATTCAATGTTGTAATTTTACTTTTGTGTATCCAAGTCACATTTTTAAAAATTTTGGATTTACATCCTGGCTCATAAAAGGCAATATTTTTACTCAGGTAAAGTGCCAAAGGTGAACTAAAATAATTTATACCATTATGAAGCATCTTTTTTTCCCCTCATGTGTAATTGGTCCACTTGTTCAGTCTTTGATGAGGTCAGGAATGAAAGGAATTTAGAATCAGATAGAAGGAAAGTTTGTTGAGACTTAGAAAATCACTTTAACTCATAAAAATTATAAAATTCACTAACATTAAAATAAAACAAAATTAACTGTATTTTTACTCTTTATCTAAAAGGTGTGGCATACCCTCCAAATTGCTATAGGTTTTTTTTGAGAATTACTCCTGGAATTTTGGATCTCATTAGTATAGCCGGCACTTTTCACTGCTGAGTTGTTCCATGAATAATGTGTAGCTTGTACATAGCAGTATGACCGCATTGCTTGTCAAAATGTTGAAGTATTTTCTTGCTGGTTCATAAAAGTCACTGCCCCAACCCGCTTGAATGTCTTGTAATCCAAGAGCTAGAGAGTTCATGTCTGGTACATTAGAAGCCACTGAGGACCCTGCTCCTTTCCAGTATCCATCCTATTGTTGGCTGAGTGTTTTGAATGTCAGCTGTGGCTATTGTTATACAGGCTCTTTGTTGTAACATAAGAAACACCAACTCAAAAGAATATATATACACCTCATATGTTCATTTTTTTAAAATAGCCAAGGAAACAGCCTAAGTGTCCACCAGTAGATGAATGGATAAAAAATAAATAAAACTGTGGTACATTTACACAATGGAATACTGCACAGCAGTAAAAAGAAGGAACTGTTACCTTTTGTGACAGTGTGGATGGAACTGGAGAGCATTATGCTAAGTGAAATAAGTCACTTAGTGAAAGGCAAATACCATATAATCTCACCTATAAGTGGAATCTCATAAACAAAATAAACTAATGAGCGAAATAGAACCAGAGGCATGAAAACATGGAACAGACTGACAGCTGTAAGAAGGTGGGATGGGGCATGGGGTCTGTCCGGAAGAAGGCGAAGGGATGAGTCAAAGAGCACGTCAGGAAGACCTATGAGCATGGACAACAGTGTGGGGATTGACTATGGGAGTGGGGGTCGGGCTGAGTGGTGGAGGGGCAAAGATGGGAAATTAGGACAACTGTAATAGCATAAGCAATAAAATATTTTTAAAAACATGCAGAGAAATGTAGCTCAGTGACCATGGCTCTTTCCTGCACCTTTCCAGCTTAAGAGTTTTTTTTTTTCTCGGAGCCTTTATTTAAAAAAAAAATTTTATTGTATTTTTTCCCATTACCATTTAGTCTCCTTATGTCCCCACAATTACCACACTGTTGTCCATATCCATGAGTCCTTTTTATGTTTTACTAAATCCCTCTACCCCAAACCTCCACACTCCTTAGCTCTCATCCTGCTCTCTGTGTATGAATCTGTCTCTATTTTGCTTGTTAGTTCAGTTTGTCCATTAGATTCCACATATGAATGAAATCATATGGTGTATGCCTTTCTCTTCCTGGCTTATTGGTACTGGCATAAAAACAGATACATAGATCAATGGAATAGAATAGAGAACCCAAAAATAAACCCATACCTTTGTAATCAATTAATATTTGACAGAGGAAGCAAGCACATACAATGGGCTAAAGTACAGGTGGCAAACATAGGGCCTGCGGGCTGAATCCAGCCCTCCACCTTGTTTTATCCAGCCCTGCACCTCATTTCTACCAGGTGGCAGTGCTGAGCTCCTTGCCCCTAGCTAAGGAGTACTTATATTAATATACTCCTAAAACTACATTCAGCTCTTTGAAGGCAACCTCAAGGCTGATGTGGCCCTGATGAAAATGAGTTTGACACCCCTGTGCTAAAGATAGTTTATTCAATAAATGGTGCTGGGAAAATTGGACAGATATGTGCAGAAAAATTAAACTAGACCACCCCTTACATCACACATAAGTATAAGTTCAAAATGGATTAAAGACTTAACATGTTAGAGCTGAAACCATAAAATTCCTAGAAGAAAACTTGGGCAGCAAAATCTCAGACATTGCTTGTAGCAATAGTTTATTGGATATATCTCCCCAAGGGAAACAAACAAACAAAAATAATAAACAAATTGGGCTTCATCAAACTCAAAAGTTTTTCACAGGAAAGGAAAATATCCCACAAAATAAAAAGGCAATCCAAAGAATGGGAGAACATATTTGAGGATACATCCAATAAGGGGTTAATATCCAAATTAATAAAGAACTTATAAAACTCAACACCCAAAAAACTAACAACCCAATTAAAAAATGGGCAAAGGACCTGAACAGACAGTTCTTCAAAGGAGACATACAGATGACCAATAAACATGTAAAAAGATGCTCAATGTCACTAATCATCAGAGAAATGCAAATTAAAACTGTAATGAGAGAACACCTCACACCTGTGAGAATCAACAAGCAACAAGTGCTGGTGAGGATGTGGTGAAGGGGAACCCTTTCGCACTGTTGGTGGGAATGCAGATTGGTGTAGCCACTGTGGAAAGCAGTATGGAGATACCTCAAAAAATTAAACATGGATCTACCTTTTGACCCAGTGATCCAACTTCTGGGGTTATATCCAAAGGAACCCAAAACACTAATTTGAAAGAACACAAGCACCCCTATGTTCATTTTGTCATTGTTTATAATTGCCAAGATGTGGAGGCAGCCCAATTGTCCATCAGCAGATTGGTGGGTAAAACAGCTGTGGAGCATTTACACAGTGAAATATTACTCAGCTCTAAACAAGAAGAAGATGTTACCCTTTGCGACAATGGGGATGGACCTGGAGAGTTGCTTTTTAAATGTTGTTTTCATAGACATTGTTCCATTTTAAAATTAGTAGTGAAATCTTCCAATTAATAGATATTATGCCTTAAAAAAGCCCCAGATATCTAGGCAAAAGTGAATGGAATAGTGCCTGTTTTTGCTTTCTTGGTTTGTCACTAGCATTATTTCCTGAAGAAATGCATGTAGGTTGACTGTGTGAATTATTTGTGGAGTTCTTAGAGTTTTATGCTGGAGACTTTTAGGATTGTGGATTATAGGTTGGTTTTATATGAGCGTAGATGCAAATACATCCTATATATAGGTTGTTGAATTGCTTTTGACTACAGAATATATTAATAGAAGGCCAGATTGGTGGCTTCTGACAAATTTATGTTACCTTCTATATTTTGTGTAGTAATAAAATGTTTTAAATCATTTATGAAATAAGGTTGAATATAAGTAGATACTCAAATATACCCATTGTCTTATAAAACCAATTAGAAGTCGTTACTTTGTGTAGTTTTTAGATTAAGTGACTTGATTGGAACCAGATGCTTCTGAATGATGAAACTAAAGCTGAGACCTTGGGTCTGGCCCTGGAACCCACACAGAACCACTCCCCTCTGCCGTGATATGGGGACATCTCCCAGTTATCAGGACCCTATCTCCATCAAAGGCTAACATTTCAAATGAGGTACCTTTAAAGTTAGGAAACAACAGAATGAAACAAAAACTCCTGTTTAAGTGTGAAAAGGGGATGCTGTGCTTGTGTTTCTGCATCATTCATGGAGAGAGGGACCAGGGTAGTATTTTGAGCATTTAATTGAGTTGAAGTTTAATTCTCTAGTGACTGGTAAACCATAGTTTCTTCAGTTATTGAAATAGGATTATTAATACTAACTTGCTTCTTAGGAGACGTTGAGTGTTGAGAAACTTTTTACTTAGGAATACTGATGATATAAATTACATTACGCAGAACGTGAATTCTTCAGGTCTCGTTGCTGTGAAGAGGCTCGGCTGCCACGTTGTCCCTCCATTGACGCCAGCAGTGGGTGAGACCCTTTGGCAAGATGACTTGTGTGCCCTTTCTCCTCTTCACTCTGTGGAACCCCTTTAAATTACATCCTTGTTTTTCTTGGAGAGGTGACCCTGTTATCAGTATTTTGCTTTAATATTTTTATGCTTAACAATTAAGAATATCTAAAATATTATCTCTTAGAATTTTTCCCCACAAACAATGGTGAAATAAAAGACTTAGATACATTTTTTTATTTCTGAAAACCCTGCTATATTTTCTGAATCTTCCATGCTTAAAAAAAAAAAAAAAGAGAGACTGGCACACATATGAGATGTTAGATAAAGGATTGTGTCTCTTCTTGGATATTGATAAAAGAACAGAGAAGTTTGAGACTCATAAGGACAGAAAATGACTTAGAATTAATGTCTGTTTATCTTTGCTTTTGAGGAAGAAATTAAAACTAATTTCATCAAAGTTATTTAGGAAATTTCTGACTGTACTCTTTAATCTTTGTTTCAGAAAACAGCAGCCTGCATTATTAAAAAGGAGATCACTGCATGTGGGAAGAACATTCAGCTGGTGTCTGTTTCCAAATATGAAATTAAAGAATTTGAAGTTAATTTTAGAGATAAGGAAACTGCTAGTCAAAACAGTGTAGGCCATTTTGAAAATGTTATTACATTATTTAAAACATATTTATTCAAAAATGTGTATGTGAGCTGCTGTACAAACATCCTATGGGTGTAATCACAAACCAAATTTCACTGATGCTGATCGTCAGTTACAAATAGGATATTAATTTGATCTTTTCTTTTTTTGAGTTGGTATATACCCAACTTTTGCCAGCATTAAGAAGATAGAATTGAGAAGTCTTTTTCTATCTTCACTGTCAGAAGGTTTGTGCACACACTCCCTGCCCTACACACAGTATTTTAATCCTGCATGGCCCAGTTCTCTGATTAGTAGGAACAAGATTCATTAGTTTTTGTGCATCAGCATTTTATATACAGTATAACAGTTGGAAAAAACACTTTACAACCTATTATCCTCCAAGGGGGTTTAGTGCCTCATTGGTTGTCCTTTCTCCATCATTTTCCCTGGATCCCCATCATTTGTTGGCCTCTGAATGTTGGGGGCTTAGGGCTCAGTTCTTGGACCACTCCCTTCATCTAATCCCAGCCCATGGCTTTATGCCACCTACATGGGGAATATGTCCATATTTTTATGTCCAGCCCTAGTCGCTCTTTTGTTTCAGACTTTTGTGTACATTGTCTATTGTATATACCTACTTGGATGTATAAAGTCATCTCACACTGAGTTTGCCCAAAATGGTAGCTATTGATACCTGCCATACTCTGCCCATCTTGCTTCTCTCTTGTCTTCTCCAACTCCGTACATGGCATTGCCATTTACCCAGTTGCCTAAGGCAAGCAAATTTAGGGAGTAATCTTGAAGTTTGTCTTTCTCATCCATTTCACATTCAATCCATTAGCAGGTCCTTTCAGCTATACTTTCAAGATATATCTCACATATATTCCAAAATAAATCCCAGTAGCTCTTCCTAGATTGGACTGGCTGTATCTTTCTCAAATATCTTTATTTCCACTGTTAACCTGATGGTGGTCAGTATACCCTCCTATTCAGAGTGAGTATAAAAATATAAAACTAATCCTGTTGTCCCTATATTCCAAAGTCTTTCTGCCATACTGAGAATGAAATCTCAAATCTTTACCATGGTCTTCAAGGTCCACTATGGTCTGGCCATTGCCTGTTGCTCTTTGTTTGTTTCCTACCACTTCTCTTCTTCTCCCACCTCATTTACTCTACTCTAGCTATGCTGGCCTCTTATCTTGCCTACTAACTCTCCACCTCAGGGCCTCATGTATGGCTTACTCTCTCCCATCATTAAGAACTTCTTTTGCTTTCCCCAGATACCTGCAGGACTTCTTTCCTCATCTCTTTCAGAACTCTGTTCTTTGACTAGCTAAAACAGCAGCCTCATCACTGTTGTTGCTTGATATTTTATAGTACTTCTCATTACCTGAATTAGTACTGGTTATTTTACATTTCACTCATTGACTTCTTGGAAAGTATGGAAGGTCCATTTCAACATGGCATTGTGTGTTTCTCCAGCAGTGATATCTAGCATATAATAAGTGAATGAATAAATAATATAATTAAGCTAATTTGTCTGCCTTAATATCCTTACTCATTCTCTAGTTTTCATCTTGTGATGATTTAAACTATTTATTTATATCCCATTCTTTGTTGCTGTGAATACTCAACAGTGTTCTGGTCCCTTTAGAATAGAGGAAAAACTGATATAAGAGACAGTCAAAAGAGAATAATAATAATAATAATAACAACTCAGACCTGTTTCTTTTGCCAAGCCCTGACCTTTGAGATTATTGTCTCACTGTACACTAATTAATTTAAGCTTTGAGACTGAATATCTAGCATTGACTTTCTTCCTCCAGGTGAAACCTTCCCTCCTCTTCTTAGGAGATACTTGACCTTTAAAGTAAAATGAAAAGACTTTTCAAAGAAATGACAATGATCTCTTCACATATTTATAATATTATTTCATTAAAATGTGTATATTTTAAAGATTTCATTTATTTATTTTTAGAGAGAGGGAAGGGAGGGAGAGAGGGAGAGAAACATCAATGTGTAGTTGCCTCTCATGTGCCCCCAGCCAGGTACCTGGCCTGCAACCTAGGCATGTGCCCTGACTGGGAACTGAACTGGTGACCTTTGGTTCACAGGCTGGCACTCAGTCCATTGAGCCACACCAGCCAGGACATCATTAAACTGTTTTATGGTTCCCTTTTTTTGCTGGTTCTATGGGCCCCAATAAGCATCTAGAGCTCACCAGTTTTTGTTGGTCTTGCTAATTTTGTGATGTCCATCAGTGAAATCAAATAGGCTCAGACAGCTGCATGTATCTGAGTAGAGTCAATGGGCTTTAAAATGGCATCTCTTATGTATATGTATATATGTCTTATAGATATCTTATATACATGTCTTATTTCAAGGATATGTGTTCAATAACCATTTATTTAGTGCTGACATAAGGCTCATATTATATCATGGTCTGGGGATATTAAAATGGAAAGACAGATTTTAGATTTAAAGAGAACCCAGTGTAGTAAAGGAAACAGGCAGATAAAAAATAATTACAAAGCAGACTGACAGCACTCTAAAATGTATGCATAAGAATACATACAGAGTCTGGAGCAGAGAATTGCCAGTTTTATTGGGCATTTGCAAATCAGATCAGGGAAGGATTTGTGAGGAGGTTACCATGGAGGTAAGGGTTGAAGAGCAGCGTGGCAGGCAGATAAAAGGGAAGTAGTACAAGCAAGTCACTGAGTCAAACATAGTGAGTTTCATGGACTATAATTAAATTTATATAGTTAGGGCACAGTCATTTTAAAGGATTGATAAGAAATGAGGTTGTTAAAGTAAACAGGGTCCAGATCACCAAAGACCTTGGATGTCTTGCAAAAGAGTTTGAACTTTAAAGATGGAGGCTATTACAAGATTTTAAACACAAGAGGGATATCATCAGACTTGTATTCCAGGGAACTTGCTCTGGTGTCATGTGGAAACTTGACTACACAGAGATGAGCCTGCAGGGAAACCAGGTAGGAAGTAGCAAAAGAAAATAGGAAAAATATACAGTGAAGAGGCATGCAGTAAGTGAAAGCACAGGATATTAGGGCTCTGGGAAATGAGAGAGAAAATATGGAATGACTAGAGAGCTTTGGTGTTGTTTGGTTGGATAGCTGGTGATGCTACAAAGAAGAGGGAACATAGAAACAGGGGCTTCCTATGCTGTCATCACTGTAGGTAGCATTTATTGGGCACATGCTATGTGCCATGTCCTTTGCATTTATCATTCAAAAGCCCTATTAGGTAAGAATCATTACTCTCTTACCTCCTATGCCCCAAAGCTCAGCTCCAAGGGATTAGAGGCCTTGGTCAGAGTTATACAATTGGAAATGTCAGAGCCAAGGTTGGAACCCATTCTGATTTCATAATCTGCTTTAAAATATTTTAATTTATATGTTTAATCTTTAATATAATTTAATTTTAAAGGTAATGAGCATTCAGTATATAAATGAGAAAACATCGAAAAACAGGAACAGGAAAAACAGTCATTCAAGTAAGGTCTTGCCATGCAAAAAGCCAAATCTTGGCTTTATTGTCCTGGATGAACTTTTAGGTGGGGACAGAAGGACATTGCCACGTGACACAGTTGGGTTTGAATACATGAGTCTGGATCTCACACTAGCAATTACAGTTAGAGAAACAGATTTTAAAATCATCAGTGGATGAGAACTATGTAGCTCATATAAGTGGAGAAGATATGTTTTTTAAAAAAGAAATGTGCCAACCACACCTTCCTTACTCTTGCAGCTGTATGGGGTCTGACCCCTTACAAAGAAAATAGAGGCTTTAGATTTTCTCTGAAGAAGTGAAAGGACCAGTTTGTGTAAGTAGATTTGTATGAATACTGAGATTTATGATATACCTTTCTAGTGATTTTGGAGATTTCTAGTGTTTTCCTATGTTAGTCCATTGCTAATTTGTCAGTGTCTTCTGCTTTACCAGTGTGGTACCTAAGTCCTTTTCACAGGCTAATTGAACTCTAAAAATGACACTCTGAAGTAGCTAAGTCTTTAGAAGCAAGAAATTGTCAAAAAGAAGGATTTAAAGAAGGAGAAAGATGGCAATGAGGTAGGAGGGAGCAGATTCCACTTCTTCCTATACACAGGAGCAAAACCTAGCCAATCTACAGAGGAACAGAGCAAACAGCCAACAGTACCCAAGCATATATGAAAATAAGAGACCAAAAATTGTAGCGGACACTGAAAAACCAGATGAGTAGGTGGAAGCGGTGAACACCAGGATACTCACTGGAAGAGGAAACCCACCAACAAAGGAACCACCAACAGATAACAACAGAACAAGGTGAAGAAGGGAGTGAAAACCACACAAACTTCAATCCAGGACCTATCTGGAAATACAACTAAATAGTGGAGAAACTACCCAGTACAAACAACTGAACAAGAGCAAGAGAGAATCCTCAAAACCTTGTACACACAGAAGAACTAGGTTCAACACAACCTGCCCTCACCAGCACAACAAAATACAAGATGTGGTGGACACAGTGACCCTCAGTTAAGAAGCTGGTGGGAAGGACCACCAAAGAAAGACCCAACAACAATCAAAACCCAAAGACAAGCACAGAGTCAACTTAAATGACAGCCCAAGATCAGTGAGCTCAGGAGATCAAGGAGACTGCACCACTGAATCTCACAGGTATTCTACCACAGAAGTTCACATCATGAACCCAGGGAGCCAGAACAGACCAATTTATGAAGCTGAGGCTAACAAGAAGAGTCTCACAAACAATGGGAAGACAAAGAAACAATCCCCAAATGAAAGGAAAGGAGGAAGCCTCAGAAAGAATGCTAAGTGAAATAGAGGCAACTCAACCATCAGATATTGAGTTCAAAGCAATGGTTATCAGGAAGCTCAATGAGCTCAAAGTGAGCTACCAGAAACTACAGGGAAACTACCAAGGACTCACTGCAAACTATAACAACATGAAAAAGGAAATGGCAACTATCAACAAGGGCCAAGAAGAAATGAAGAATACAATTTTTGAACTGAAGAACCCAGTAGAAGGAATCAAAAGCAGGATCAACAAAGCAGAAGATCGGATCAGTGAGCTGGAGGACAAAGTAGAAAAAAATTTACCCAGAAAGAGCAAGAATAGAAAAAGAGGCTCAGAAAGAATGAAGAGGAATTCAGAGAAATGCAAGACAATATGAAACATAATAATATCCAAATAATAGGGATACCAGAAGAAGAAGAAGAGCAAGGGGTAGAAAACCTACTTGAAAAAGTAATGATGAAACATTTCAAATAAACTCCCCCAATTTGATGAGAGAAAAAGCCGCACAAATCCAGGAAACACAGAGAATTCCAATTGAGAGGAACCCAAAGAGACCCACTTTAAGACACATCATAATTAAAATGGTAAAATTCCAAGACAAAGAGAGAATCTTAAAGGCAGCAAGGGAGAAACAGGAAGTAACATACAGGGAGCCGCGATAAGTTTAGCAGCTGACTTCTCAATGGAAAAGCTCCAAGCCAGAAGAGAATGGCAAGCAATATTCCAAGTAATGAGAATCAGAGGCCTGCAACCAAGGCTACTTTACCCAGCAAAACTCTCAATCAAGATAGAAGGCCTAATAAGGACCCTAGATGAAATGGATTTAACTGATATACATAGAGCCATTCATCCCAAAGAAACAAAATTCACATTCCTTTAAAATGCCCATGGAACATTTTCAAAGATAGACCACATGATAGGACACAAAACAAGCCTCAACAAATTGAAGAAAATTGAAATCATACTAATCATTTTCTCCAGCCATAAGGGACTGACACTAGAAACCAACACCAAGGGAAAACACCCAAAACATTCAAAATCATGGAGATTGAATAGCATGCTATTAAACAATGAATGGGTCAAGAATGAAATTAGGGAAGAAATCAAAAAGTTTCTGGAAACAAATAAAAATGAACTCACAACAACCCAAAACTTATGGGACACAGCCAAGGCAGTCCTGAGAGGGAAGTTCATAGCAATACAGGCCTACCTAAAAAAGATAGAAACATTTCAAATAAATGACCTAACCCTACGTCTACAAGAACTAGAGGAACAACAACAAAGACAGCCCAGAGCAAGCAGAAGGAAGGAAATAACCAAGATCAGAGCAGAATTAAATGACATAGAGACTAAAAGCACAATTCTAAGGATCAATGAGTCCAGGAGCTGGTTCTTTGAAAAGATAAACAAAATCGACAAGCCTTTAAGCAGACTCATCAAGAAAAAAAGAGAGAAGACCCAAATAAACACAATCAGAAATGAAAGAGGAGAGATTACAACTGACACCACAGAAATACAAAGGATTATAAGAAATTACTACGAAAAACTGTATGCCAAGAAATTTGAAAACCTAGGTGAAATGGACAAATTTCTAGAAAAATAAAATCTTCCAAAACTCAGTGAAGAAGAAGCAGAAAGCCTGAACAGACCAAAAACAGCAGATGAAATTGAAGCAGTAATCAAAATACTCCTGACACACAAAAACCCTGGACTAGATGGTTTCATAGGAGAATTCTGCAAAGCATTTAAGAAAGAGCTAACTCCTATCCTTCACAGATTATTCCAAAAATCCAAAAAGATGGAAGACTCCCAAACTCCATTTATGAAGCTAACATCACTCTAATCCGAAAACCAGATAAAGACACAACAAAGAAAGAAAACTTCAGGCCAATATCGCTGATGAACATAGATGCTAAAATCCTCAACAAAATATGGGCAAACCACATCCAACAATATATAGAAAGATCATATACCATGACCACGTGGAATTCACCCCAGGGATGCAAGGATGGTTCAATATTTGCAAATCAGTAACTGTAATACATCACATAAACAAAAGCGAGATAAAAATCACATGATCATATGAATAGATGCAGAAAAGGCATTTGATAAGGTACAGCACCCATTTACGATAAAAAATACTCAGCAAAGTGGGAATAGAGGGAGCATTCCTCAACATAATAAAGGCCATATATGAGAGACCTACAGCCAGCATCATACTCAATGGGCAAAAACTGAAATCTTTTCCACTAAGATCAGGAACAAGACAAGGTTGTCCACTTTCACCAGTTCTATTCAATATAGTATTGGAAGTTTTAGCCACAGTGATCAGACAAGAAAAGGAAATAAAAGGCATCCAAATCAGAAAGGTGGAAACAAAACTGTCATTATTTGCAGATGACATGATAGTGTACATAGAAAATCCTATAGACTCCACCAAAAAACTGCTCGACCTAATAATGAATTTGTCAAAACAGTGGAATACAAAGTCAATATCCAGAAATCAAAGGCATTTTTGTGTACCAACAATGAAACAGCAGAAGCAGAAATCAAGAAAAAAATCCCATTCTATACAGCAAAAAGAAAAATAAAATACCTAGGAATAAACCTAACCAAGGAGGTAAAAGAGCTGTATGCAGAAAACTACACAACACTGAAGAAAGAAATCAAAAAAGACACAAACAAATGGAAACATATACCATGTTCATGGATTGGAAGAATTAACAGCATCAAAATGTCCATACTACCCAAAACAATTTACACATTCAATGCATACGTATTAAAGTACCAATGGCATATTTCACAGACATAGAACAAACATTTCAAAAATTTATATGGAACCATAAAAGACCCCGAATAGCTGCTGCAATTTTGAGAAAGAAGAGCAAAGTTGGAGGGATCACAATACCTGATACTAAACTGTATTACAAGGTCACTGTGATCAAAACAGCCTGGTACTGGCATAAAAACAGGCACATGGACCAATGGAACAGAACAGAGAGTCCAGAAATAAACCTAAGTCTCTACGGTCAATTAATATTCGGCAAAGGGGGCAGCAACATAAAATGGAGAGTAAAAATAGCCTCTTCAACAAATGGTGTTGGGAGAACTGGACAGCTACATGCAAAAACACGAAACGCGAGCACCAACTTACACCATATACAAAAATAAATTCAAGGTGGATAAAAGATTTACATATAAGCTGTGACACCATTAAAGTCCTGGAAGGAACATAGGTAGGAAAATCTCAGATATTTCACACAGCAACATTTTTACTGATATGTCCCCTAGAGCAAGGGACATAAAGGAAAGAATAAACAAATGGGATCTCATCAAAATAAAAAGCTTTTGCACTGCTAAAGAAAATAGTATTAAAATAAAAAGAGAACCAACCATATGGGAAAACAGATTTGCCAATGATACCTCAGACAAGGGTTTAATCTCCAAAATATATAAAGAACTTACACAACTCCACTCTAAGAAGACAAGCAACCCAATTAAAAAATGGGCAAAGGACTTGAACAGACACTTCTCCAAGGAGGACATACAGAGGATCCATTGACACGTGAAAAGATGCTTAGTATTGCTAGCTATCAGAGAGAGGCAAATTTAAACAACAATGAGATACCACTTCACACCAGTCAGAATGGCCATCATACACAAAACAACAAACAACGAGTGTTGGAGAGGTTGTGGAGGAAAGGGGACCATAGTGCACTGTTGGTGGAATTGCTGACTAGTACAACCACTGTGGAAAACAGTATGGAATTTTCTAAGAAAACTGAAAATGGATCTGTCTTTTGACCCAGCAGTTCTACTGCCAGAATTATATCCTAAGAATCCTGAAACACCAAGCCAAAAGAACCTATGTCCCCCAGTGTTCATAGCAGCACAATTTACAATAGCCAAGTGCTGGAAGCAACCTAGGTGCCCATCAGTAAATGAGTGGATCAAAAAACTATGGTCCATTTACACAATGGAATTCTATGCAGCAGAGAGAAAGAAGGAGCTCCTGCCCTTTGCAACATCATGGATGCAACTGGAAAGCATTATGCTAGGTGAAACAAGCCAGGCAGTGAAAGACAAATACCATATGATCTCACCTTTAACAGGAACCTAAACAACAAAACAAACAAACAAGGAAAATATAGCCAAAGACACTGAAGTAGAGAACAGGCTGACAGTGAGCAGAGGGGAGAGGGGAGGGAATTTCAGGGGAAAGGGGAAGGGTTTGCAGGAACAAGTGTAAAGGACACATGGACAAAAACTAGACGGGTGGTGGAAATGGGAGGGAGGTGGGGAGGACTGGCAGGGTGGGCTGGGATGGGAGCAAAAGGCAGAAGCTGTACTTGAACAACAATTAAAATAAAAAATAAAAACAAAAAAGAAGGATTTAAAGACAAATGCTTTTAAAGAATAGCTTGCACTTTTGCTTTATCACTTTTGTTTTTGTCCAAATAATTTCTGTATTCTTGGGAAAATGTCGGTGTTCACCATTGCTAAGTTGAGAAGTGAAATAACCACACCAGGTTATTTTATAGGTTTCAGAAGCAACACAGGAAGTAAAGAACACTGCGAGGTACCAACAGTATGCAACACTTTTTGTTCCTTGTATCTTGTCCAAAAATAATCGACTCATTGACTCAACTATGTCAATCTGGCCCCGTTATGAGGGTCAGAGAGAGGTTAACTTTAACAATCTGCTGAGTGTCCGCTCACAGACAAGCATGCGCTTAACAGATATTATCTTAGAAAGAAAGCAATAATTAGAAAAATTATTTTGAGGTGATTTTGGGGGAAAATGCCATAAATGAAACCTTCACTTTCTCCCTCAGGATTGTTGGGAGAATAAAAACTGAGCTATGCTCCTAAAATTGACAGTTGGAAGTACAGCACAAAGTACATTTCTCTTCTCTTTAGGATAATGTTTCTGGAAATAATAAAATATTTTTACAAAGTGAACAATAATTTAACCCAAATCACAGAACTGTGAGGTTGACGAATTATGGGGATGTGACATTATATTGTTTTAGCTTCAAATTCTGATGCCATCTTTCACTATTTGACTTCGGGCAAGGGATTTAAATTTTACATGTTTCTGTTTCTTTTTCTGTGAGTGGGGCAATAATAATATATTTCACAGACTTACTTTAGCTGTTGAACAAGAAAATATATGTAAAAGCATCATGCACAACCCTTCCTGTGCTGTAATTGTTCAATAAATATCTTCCTCCCCTCCTCAAATAATAAACTCTAATCATGTACTTATTGGCATAGTCTCTCTTTCCAAAATTCTGTTATGATTTTGAAGTTGAGCAAAATAACTGTTCACTCTTACCAAGTAGTTTCTTTCTTTTTGCTTTCTTCCATTTGCTTCCAGCTAAGACATTGCTTTCTCTTCTTTCATTGAACTTCACAGATTTGAAAGCACTGTTTATACTTCTGTTGTCAAGGGTGGTCATTCATTTGAAGGAAGGTAATGTTCCATTGTTACAGTTATTGGTGCCTATTGGAGGGAGAGTCAGAATTTTATAAAGTCTGTTTAGACTTCACCTTTTTTACATTCCCCAAGAGGAATTCTTGCTTTGACTAAAATTCTTTCTGGTGATACTTATATTAACATACTTTCTCTTGTTATGGAATTATATTCATTAAGGACCTATTATCATTTTCTCCTATATCATAACCACCCCACGTGTATATGTAAACCAAAAATTTTTAAAATGGAGAAAAAATACTAAATAAAAATTTTTAACATTCAAGATAAAATTAAGGAGAATTGACTATATACCATGCACTTTCTTACAGGTGGAATTTGATAAATAAGACAGTTGTTGCCATATTCCAATGAAAGAGACAGATATATAAAAAACCAATGGCAGATGCAGTGCCATCATGGAAGCATACATCTGTTATTGTAGATAACTAAAGGTGACTCATGTGCAGGGACTTATCACCTGGTTTGTAGAAAAAAAGTACATATGTTAGGTTGTTTTTCTACTGGACCAGTTAGGAGGTACCCAAATAGGGCACACTGACAGGTCTGCTTATCTGCTGTATTGTCTGTCACATGGTTAAGTTCTTGGGGTACTCGATGTTCTCTTTTGAGCTCTGGGAATTTTCTCCAGTTTGCATGCTTCCATGATCCAACAGCCGTGCACTGTCCCAGCTGTGGGGACAATGTATAAAGTGATAATTGAAGGTCATCTGTTGTGGATTGCAAACTCTACTCTGAGTGGCCAGAATTTTGTGATGGGGACAGAGCAGAGTGCTTTCAATTCCCTTAGGCAGTTGGGCTTCTGTATATGGTTTTGTAGCTGACAAACTTGTATTAGTCAGGGTTCAGTCAGGCAGACAAACATTGTAGATTTTTCAAACACAGAATGTAATAGAGGGAGGTGGTAACGTAGGTGATAAAGAGCTGACAAGCTGACCAATGGACAGTGTGGTAACTACAAGTGACAGCTGGAAGCTACAACCATTCCTCAGTCTGGAGAAACAAGGCTGAGGCAGCCCAGGACCTGAGGCCACTTGGCGGAAGGTGGAATTATGACTGGTCTGAGTATTAGATGCTGGGTCTATACAAGGCAGGATGTTCTACCAGGAGATGGAAGCAGTGGGGAGAGGCTACCCAAATAGAGAGACAGGGAAAGAATACCCTAGCTTTTACTTTTCTCCTGCTCTCTAATCTCCTCCTGTTGGCCAAACATAGTAAGGGAATTGGGAACTGGTGAAAGGTAGTTTCTAGGAGAAAATCCAAAATTGAATCTGTGTCCCAACAGGTGATGACCCCTGAGGCAGATATGGAGATGAGTCCTCCATCAGGGAACACCTAACTGTGGGAAGTGTGGTCAGCAGATGGCTTTCAAATGTCAGCTTCTTTAGTTTGCCTCAGCTACTGAGAGCCAGAGGTCATGCCCAGTCTGGGGTAGCCCACATCTGGTGACTGAGCTGGGAGAACACATAAAGGCCTCGTCTTCTGGGATGGCGGCATAGCTCTTACAGCAGTGTGTTCTCCAAAGCTCCCGGATGTGTTGGCCAAGACTCTGTCGAGCCTGAATACCAGTTTGATGTCTCCCTCTGTCCAATTCCACTTTCTCCATTTTTCTTTCACAGGTAAATGTCTTATACCCCAAACTCTATTTCGTCACCTGATTCTAGATAACTTGAACTTAGACACCGGTATACTTATCAGCTCCAACATCAGACATGATCCAGGGAAGAGGGAGGAGAGGACAGGTCATGGATGAATCTAGGAGGGAAATAGGATGGTAACTCTATAGAGTATAGAAGCAGCGGAAAAGGGAGAGACCCTTGAATGTTGGAGCAGCTGGGCAAGTCATCAGCAAGGAGGTGGAAGGATTGGGAGATTTGAATTGGTGGGTAGCAGCGAAGAGAGGATTCTTGAAGAGATGAAGAACTCAACCAAAGATGTAACACAGAGAATTATTATCTTTAGGGCAAGAGGTAGTGCAAGAATTAGAACCTGGCATTGGTACTAAATTCTGCTCCAGAGAAGGACTAGAAATCATAATCGAGAAAGAGGTATTTCTTTTATACTTTGTGGCATCTGGGAAAACATTTCTTAGTGTGGCAGAAAGAGGCATACAGATTATAAATAAACTTTCTAATAAGATTTTGTATACAGGTTCATTTTTTCCCATACAGAGCTTTAATCACAAAAGCATAATTGAGCCAGGTAGAAAAAGTCATTGTTTAACTAAAAATTCTTTTTATTTTCTGGTGGTTTATCTCAGAAGGGAATAAAATCAGAAAGGCAGCCTCATAGGCAATTACATAATGGAATGGTGTGGCAACTACTGTGAGCTTTGGTTTGGGAAAGGAGTTGTGTAGTGCAAGAAAGCAAGGTGTGATTTCTTGGTTCTTCCAGAGTGCATTGAGGTTGTCTGTGAGCATGAATTTACCATGCTTCTAGAGGAAATAACTATGCTGAAAATGCAAATTTTTATAGCTATGTTGAGGAAAGAGGGTAGCATCAAAGTTACTCTTGAACCTTGGGAGCTTGAGTTGAATGTTCCTACTGATTTCTTGGGATAGTATACAACCCTGGGAAGTATGTGTACACAAAAGGAGTATTTGAATGATCCTCAGTACTGGCCATGGTGTGGATGATTCTCATCATAGCCCCAGGGATACCAATTTAATTTCTAAGACCAACTAGGTCTCCCTCTGCCCAATTCCACATCAGTTTTTCTTGATGATGATGCTTATCACCAGAGAACAAATCACAAATGGAAAACGTTTCTGGTAAAATGAAGCCTTTGTTGCCATGGATAGCCCCATCCACAGTGATTAGGGCTTTCAAAAATATATTCCCATGCCACTGACTTTTTTAATAGGGATCTGAGTTTGGTGATGAAGGAGACATCAGGTGCTGGACAAGTGTCTGAAAGCCTCTCTTAGGATTCTCTTTTATGCTTAGTGTTGTGTGGTAAAGGAGCCATAACTAGGTAGTGCAGTCATTGCATTCATTAAAGAAATGAAAACACTTTCTGCTGCAGTAATTTGATAATAATACACACATACACATATATTGCAAGAAGCAGAAGCAATACCCCAGTACCTACATGATTTTCTTTAATTATAAAGCTGATGCTCAGCAATCAACATGAAAATTGTTTATAGATGTCTTTGTTTTATTACGAAGCACTTGGTGATTGCATTTTAACCTTACTTAGTAATTCATACAGAATGCAAGCAACAAAGGCATCAGCATAGTTAAACATTGAAAATTGCCTTACTAGGATATTACTTTTTCACTTGTGTGATGCAGACTTCAGTGAGAATATGTCCAGAGCTTACTATGTGGGGAGAAAATCACACACTGGAGCACCGGGGGGTTTTATGATACACAGATTCCATATTGCATTAAAATTTATGGGCAACTCTGTTTCCTAGGACTCCATTGATATGCAATAAATCCCTATCATAAAAATAATGGTGAAAATTTGAGATTTCAATTTTTATACATCCTACTGGATCAATAGGTAACCATATGGGTTATTTAAAGTGTATGTTAAAGCTTAGCTCTGGCCACAGGAAACATATTTGAAAGGGCTTTTATCTGACAAAATATTCTTGTGATTCTTCTCACCTCCCCCACCCCCATGAGGAAGACTTTTATTGCTGAATTAAATGTGGGAATGAAGATGTATTGTGAACACATGAGGTTTTGGATGGAAATTAATACAATCTCTTTGATGTGGAGTAAACCTTCTGGCAAGAAAATCTGCCACCCTGTTTAGGAAACACTGTGCTGTTGGTCAAGTGGCCACTGTGCTTACAAGGTCATGGAGGAGCCAGAATATATGCCGAATGAGGAATTCAGATTTTGTCAGTGGAAGCCGAGAGTGGACCTTCCATGATGGAAATGAATATGCGTTGTGGATTGCGTGACTTTGGTACCATCTAGAACTCTCTGGAAGGCAATCAGGAAGCTTCTTTTTGTTGTATAGGGATTATAGGTTGAGAAGGAATATTTGGGGGGGAGGGCATTTGGGGATGCTTTCTGTCTCCTGGATCAAAGGGGATGGATATTCCTTGGAGGGACACCACGCCTTTCAGAGAAAGCGTTCACTGGCCGGTGTAGAAAGACATGAATATATATCTGGATTTAGGGTTGACTTTGAAATGGTAAAATATGTGATTTATTGTATACAGCATGGCAATTACAGTTTTCTTCAAGAGATTTCTTTGCAGTAAGTCTGAGTAAGAGATGCATGTGTACAGTTGTCAACTGATTCTCAATAGAGGCACAGAATCCTTGAACTGGATAGAGTCTTTCTGTCAGTGCCCATGTGAGGCTGTCTGCCGCAGCCTCACCCTCCAAAACCTTGTCAAAAGCATGCGAGCAGGTCTTTGTCTTTCGAGAATCCCATGTTGCCTTTGATTTTCACTTGAGACACCTGCAGGGTTCTTTCTCTACTTGAGGCTTTTATTTAGTTTGAATAAATACATTAGAAGCAAAACACGTGGAATTCTAAAACCACACAGCCCAACTCAGCCTTATACATCAGTTCTAACAGGAAAACATTTGGTGAAATAACAGCATTCGTTTGAGCACTCCCCCCAGGCCGTGTGGGTTGTCTTTCGTGGGACTTTGGGGCTGGAAGTAACCCAAAAGGTGATCATGGGGAATGCCCTTCTCTGTGCTTTGAAGCACCTGAGTACAGAAACCATTACTTGTAGCATCTAAGATGTAAGGGAGCTGAGAGGGCTATTCCAGGCCTAATCCAGACCTAATCCAGACAAATTCCTTGCACAACACACCTCTGGCAGATGTGGTCAGTGCACTACACGTAACACTGGGCTATTCCTCTCAGGATTTGGAAACTGGGGCTTTGCTATTATGTAACCCAGCACTCTCAGCTTTTAGTCTGTGTCAGAATCACCGGGAAGGCTGAGAGACAGATTGGTTGCCCGGATCCACCCTTGGAGTTTTTGATTCAGCAGGCCTGGGATGAGGCCCCAGAATTAGCATTTCTAATGTTTCTAGGTGCTGCTGGTGCAGAGACCATACTTTGAGAACAAAAATACAGTCGTTTTGGATGGTTCCTGAGGTTTGAAATTTAAGAAAAGATCAGATAGAGAAAGATGCTGAAGTGAGTGTGCAATACGAATTCTAGTAACTTTTCAAGAGTGCTTCTCAGCTGGAAACCTTAATTTCTGACTTAGTTTTGATTATGAATGTACTGGTACTTTCGAGAGCCCTGAAGACTTAAGACCTAAGCATGTATTATATCTTTTAAATCACTTTTTGTCAAGAAGTAAGCCTGCCAATCATTTTGAGAAAGCTGCAGGGGATTTAGTTACACGAAGATTTGTTGAGGATGGAATGTTCTTACTCTCTTGAAAGCCTGTGCAGAGACATATTATATTGAACAGCAGTTTTAGTGGTTTTAAAAGTTGTAATTAATTTCTCACTCTCTGATCAGAGATTCCAATTTCTTCTTTTCTTTTCATCTCTCAGTTTTTAGAAAATAAGAACAGTGATAACAACAATAATAGCAGCTACTGTTTACTGCATGGCTGAATTGCCTTTTTGTTCTAGCACCTTAATATTTGGGGTCTCCAAGTCTCCCAATAACTCTGCAAGTTAAATGTTTTTTTCCTATTTTCCAGATGAGGAGATTGATAGTGAGAAATGCCAGGTACTTACAGAAACACATATGCAATTTCGTATTTGATGATAAAGACTTGTATTTCCTTCATTACAAAACACACTCCCCGCCTCCCCAAACGATACCTCTGGTTTCTGAAGCGTTTTGCTTTGTCTACATCAGTACTGCTTGAAGGAAGTTAAGATGCTTTACATGTTGAGTGCCTACTAGATGGTGTACATTTTATATATTTCATTTATTCCTCCCAATACCCTGCAACTTAAATAATGCTAACCTCATTTCGAGGATGAAAATTCTGAAACTTCAAGAAGCAAGGGACCTACTTAAATAGTTCGAGTAGCAGTATTTGAACTCAAGTCTTTCTAGCTCCTAGACATGTACTCCTTTGAAGACAACAGTGTTTCTATAAGCCTTGAAATGGTTTTAAATGTTATTAAAGTTTATAACTGTTGTGGTTAGTTCACCTAACCACCGTCAGACTTACCCATGGGCAGAACAGGAAGTCTTGCTGGAGAGATTTGTGAGTATGAGGAAGTCCTGTCACCACCCAGCCTCCCTGGCAGACCATCAGGGAGGGAATGGGCAGCCTGATATTTGCCCGTTAGTGCTGATCACTGTAAGTGCAGCCTTGCTCTCTCCAGTGGTCTCCTGCAAATGCACCCACCCTTGGGAGGACTAATGCACTGAAGTCCCTCCCAGATTGCCTTTCATTTTCTGTCAAAATGAGCCAAATGGTCTTTAGAGAAAAATGTTCAGATATTTTTGTTATAGCTTATTAGAGAAATACATAAAGGTAAAGCAAATAATATTCGTGTGTATAACAGCTAGCTTTATCAAATTGTAATAATTTTCCATATTACTCTTGAAGTTTTTTTAATACTGTAACTTTTTTTTAGCATTGGAAGCCTCTTACGTTCTTTGTTTCAAATTCATTCTTTGTCACTCTTCTGCTGAGTTAAGCACTAGCTTATATTTGGTGTTTATAATTCTAATATATATTTTATACTGTCACTGCATATATGTGCATTTATTAAAATATATTGTACTGTTTGAGGTTTTCAAACTTCACATTGTTCATACTTTATGCATCATTCTGCAATTTGCTTTTTTGCTCAACCTTACATTTTTTGAGATTTATCTATGTTGATAAATGTAGTTTCAGTTCATTGATTTTCACACTGTATAATGCTGTATTGTGTGAGAACACTAATGCTGATTTATGCATTCTCTTCTGAATGGCTATTTAGTTTGTTTCCATATTTTGCTATTAAATACAGTGATATAGTGAGACTTCTGTATATTTTGTCCTTGCGTATATTTGAAAGATATCTATAATATTCCTAAAGGAAAGGTAAAGCAAATGATTTATGGTACTTAGGAGTGGAATTGCAGGGATGAAGGGCACATGCATCCCTGACTTTCCGGGACAGTGTCAGTTTTCCAAAAGGGTTGTAAGAGTGAACACTCCCACCAGCAGCTGATAAGAATTCTTTGTGGTAGACTTTATAATATCAGATATTTAAAACTTTTTCAGTCTGGGGAATATAAAATGGTATGTTAATGTGTTTTAATTTTCATTTTACTAATTAGCGATGTTGAACATTTTTTTTCACATGTTGTTTAGTAATGGGTAAAGGATGGTTTTCTCTATTTTTAAGCACAAAAAAACCTGTTATAGCTAATATTTAATTATATTTTAAATTCACTAATTAATTTTCATCATGTTTTGTGCTATTACTTCTTATAGCCTACATATTCTCTTCATTTTCACTTTTCCTGCTTCTAAAGTGTACTCTTTAATAGGTTTTTAAATTTCCCTAGTATTTGTATGTTTAAAACTAAATATTGAGCTCAGTCAGCAGTGGTAATTTATACAATTATAAAATTAGAAGTTTAAATTTGTTTTCTCAACCATTTAAAGATATTGCTCCATTGTTTTGTTTTTGTTGCTGATGAGACCTCTGTTGTCAGAATAATTGTTCCCTGCTCAATCATTTCTCTTCTAATTTTGACAATTCATAGTCTTTTTTCTTTATTTTTTGTCTGTAGTTTTTTATATGTCCAGATATAAATTGATGTTTAATTTTCTTACTGTATACTCAACATATTCTTTTAATCTGAGGATTCATGTCTTCTCTAAATTACATCAAATTCTCATCTATCTCTGTGAGTATGCTTGATCATCATTCTTTTTATTCTTTTTTCTGTACTGTCGGTCGCCATTATATAGCCCTTCATTCTATGCTTTATGTTTCTTAACTGCACCTTGTTGTGGCTGATTTCTCTTTTGTCTTTGAATGGATTCTGGATGAATTATAATATTTTCTAATTATTTAAATTTTTCTTTTACTCTCTGTAGGCTAACATTTATTTCACTGTATTGTTAGCTACTGTTCTTCCAAATCATCTTCCAATTCAATGACATAGGACAAGTATCTCTCATTATTGCTTATTTGTCTGTGGGTCAGCTGGAAATCAGCTGATCTTGGCTGGGCTCAGCTGTTTTTTTTTTTTTTCCATGTGTCTCTCATCTTTCTTGAACCAGGGACTAGAGAGGGCTGCTCTTCTCATAGTGATTGTTAGAGGAATAAGAGAATGAACAGAAACACTCAAAATTTCTTAAGTTTAGTCTTGAATAATTTATTCATTTTTGTATTAAACAAAGTACGTAATTCATGTTGGCTGAGCCCAAAGTCAAGACATGGAGAGATACAGTCTGCCTTTATGGGAGGAATTCCAAAGTTAGTGACAAAAGGTATAATAGCCATGGAGAAAGATGAAGAATTGAGGCCAATAATGCAATGTGCAACAAATACAGGTTTTTCATTTTTGCAGTAGCACAATAATAGCCCACAAAAGATGATCACACTCTAATCCCTGTAGATATGTTCTATTTGTATATTTAATCAATGTTATAATCCTTAAAATAAAGAAATGATCCTGGATTATCCAAGGGGCCCAATATAATTTCATGAGCCCTTAAAAGCAGAGAACTTTGTCCAGTTCAAAATGAGTAATGTGACAGAAGATGAAGGCAGAAGAGATATAAGAGAAGGGACGGTCAGAGAGAGTCCAAGTTGTCCCATGACCAAACTTAGGCCAAGAATTATAGACAGAATATCATAGAAATAATTCTCTGTGTTTCTAGTGTATAAAATCAGGAGACCTACAGTGTTGGCCCACCAGATAACCACTGATGTTAACCTTTGTTACCTGGTCAAAATGGTATCAGCTTTGTTTCTTACCTTTAAAAATGACATTTTCCCTTTTGTAAGTTTCATGAGCATTTTGTGGGGAAATACTGCTATATTATGCCAACCTTCCACTGATCAGGTTTGGCATTCATTGATATTTATGCTCATATTAAATATCACTATCATGATTGGCAAATGGTGATTAACTAGTTTCATCCGTTTCTCATTCATAGATTAGCATTTTGCTGTGAGAAAGAATTTTCTCTGATTTCCCATTTATCTGTTTATTCATTTATTTTAATTACATCAACGAGGAGTCTTGGGTTCCTGTTTTATTCAATAGGGTGTAATTCTGTACTCTCATTATTATTTTTTGTTTGTTTTGTTGATGCTCAGATTGTTCCAAATTAGCCTATGGTAGATCTTTAAGCTAGTATATGTTCTTTTAATATATCTTCTTTATTCTTTGAGTTCTTCCTTACTTTCTGGTGTAATAGGATATTCTAGGCTCAGTCTGTCGTCTTGTACTTTTTCTGACCTAGCCTGAAAACAGCTATTTTTTCTGGAGGATGGTATTTTAAGACCAGATCAGAATACTCAATATGTTTACTGCTGCTGGAATGTCATTGCTTTTAGAATGACTGGATATCATTGCTCTTAAAAGGAATGTTATTTCCTCTTAAGAAACAGAGCTCATCCTCCATGAAAAATTATTTGATATGTAAGCATTAAATAAAATTTTAAATTGGTTATATTGATTTTAAATTTGCCACCAATTTGGAAACATGAGTTCATGGAACTATGTGACTGAGTTTAAAAGTTCAACAACAGACAAATGACCAGTTTTTGAGTTACTGGAGTCAGGCTCTCCATATGACATGTGGTATGTCCACCCTGTGCTGAGGCTGTGGGGTGGAAATGCTCTGATCCCACTGGGCCGATGCTCCCATGGCCAGCCACATGCTCACATTGCTACTAGACACAGCAGCAAGTGGCTAGAAGACGTGGCAACTTGTGTTTCTGTTTCCTAACCCTGGAAGTGTTAAAGCAGACCTTTTTCCAAGTTCTTCTAGGCATCCTGCCTGTCTTTTTTTCTCCTTGTTTAATTTTGTCATTGGATCTATTTTGTTCAATGTCTATGAAATGTTTCTATAGCTCGTAAAATTTGCTGGCATAATGTATCTGGAGTAGTGATTGGAAGGTCCACCAGCTAATTGGTTGCTAAATTTGTACAAGACAACTCCAACAAAATCTCACACAATAATCTAACAGTTTTATAATAATTTGAAAGGAAAATGGAGTCATGTCTTCTATAATAATCTGTATACATTGTTGAACGTTGATATGTTATCTTTCCTCTGTCTAAAACGAAATCTTGTCTCCTGCACCTGCAGCTTAAGCCCATTTCTTGCTGTTTTAGCATCTGCAGAGAACAGCAGTTTGCCTCCTTTGTCTATCTACTACCCATTGTATTGCTTGAAGGCGATTATATTTATTCACTAGCTGTCTTCTTTTGTATTCTGAAATATTTGTAGTTCCTGTTGCCTTTTTTCCTAAGCCTAGTATCTTAACTTTTTACTCTGGATGGGTGCAGCATTACAGACAACTGTCTTAAAAACATAACTTTGGAGCACAACATTGGAGGAAAAATAACTATTTAAATGAATAGAGATTTGATATTTAGGTATGCTAATTAAAAGTTTAAACATAATGATTATTAAATAGCTTTTTGGGGTTGGGTAGCACATTTTTACTAGTTTTTGGAATCTTTTATTTTGGGGATTGAAAATACCTAGTTTGAAGAAATCAATAATTAATGAGACAGAGATTTTATTTTCAAAAGAAATCTAGTTCTATCCAATGATCACTGCATCTAATTTGGGGATTTCTGACATGTAGAAATGTGGCTCATCCCAGGCTTATCTTAAATCGCTATTTCCATTGTCTGTTCATTCTAACAGTATAAGGCTAATGGTCCTTCCCTTTTTTGTTCATTTCCAGATCAACCTTGGGCATCGTGTGAAGTGCTTAGGTAATATATAAAAAATATGTTCTTTTACACAATGCACATTATTTGGATCATTATACTTTGCTTGACAGCAGCCTCTGCCAACACTGTATATTGTTTATATGATCTCAAAGTGATGCCATTGTGATCATATAGCTTCGTAAGTTCAATCCCTTTGAGTTCTTATTTTTGTATTTCATTCAGATATGTGTGGGAATGCTACACTGGGAAATTGACCTAATATTTCCAAGTGATGAAGTACCCTTCTCTTGCCTATTATTTGAATTCCTCTTGCCACCCAGTGTGAAAATGGAAAAAAATTTAGGCTGATGTCCCATAATATCTTCCTGTGGCGTGCCCTTATTGAATTATTTCCAGGTGGATGCCACAGATGTTCATCAAATTGCTCCTGGCTTCCACTGCTAATTGAAGCATAATGGGAATGACAGCAGGGAAGGACAAATTATGGGAGTAGAGATACAATTTGAACTCTGCATTCTTATGACCTTCCTGGAAACTGGGGTTGGGCTGACAATTCTTTTATTTTTATATGCATGGGAAAGAATGTGAGATTGCTTCAGTTACAACACGTCAACGAACTAATGTCCTCTGAAATTAGTAGTCTCATAGTTGACACCTGTTATTAATCAACTTGTCATTTCTTTAACTGTGATGTGTTAACAGGTTCCTAAACCAGGAGTCGTAAGTCCTAACTATGAATCGTGGCTTTATAGAAGTCACTTAATCTTGATGAACTGTAATTTCATTGTTTTCAAAAGGATAAAACATGACCTATGTAAAATAATACCTTCACATGTTTGCAAGTTATTTTTGAAAGGAGATAAGCATTATGCATATACCTATTTTAAAAGTTTTTTGAACTAGAATTAAAAAAATTTCTACTCAAATAATTGGATTTGGTTTAAAATATGGACTCAAAGTTGGCCAAGTTTAACAAACATACTGATATGCTGACTATAGCAACTAACAGAGAAGACACTACATTGAGAATGTAGTTGATAAAGTTCCTAGAAATGAGTTCAGAGGAGGGGTGAGTAGCAGTCCCCAAATAATATTACAAGAGATTTGTTGGAGGGGTGGAGGGCTGTGAATATAAGCCCCTTACCTGCAATTGGCATCCGAGAGGGAAGACTGAATGTCTAAGCATACATAACCACAGGATGTTTTTAATATTCATTGGAAAGAGCCATCCTACAAGCTCATTGGAATTTTAAAAATTTTGTTTATTTCTTTTTAAAGAGAGGGGAAGGGAGGGAGAAGGAAAGGGAGAAAAGCATTGATGTGTAAGAGAAACGTTGACTCAGCTGCCTCTCAAATGCCCCCACTGGGGAGCTTGCCTGAAACCCAGGCGTGTGCTCTGACACACAGGCATGTGCCCTGACTGGGAATGAACCAGAGACTTCTCAGTTCGTGGGAGAATTTGCAACCCAGTGAGCCACACCTGTCAGGATTCGTTGGTGTTTTTTTAAAAGATTTTATTTATTTATTTTTAGAGAGGGGAAGAGAGGGAAACATCAGCATGTGGTTGTCTCTCATGCACCCCCCACCAGGGTATCCAGCCTGTAACCCAGGCACGTGTCCTGACTAGGAATTGAACCATTGACCATTTGGTTCACAGGCCGGCACTCAATCCAGTGAGCCACACCAGCCAGGGAAGTATTTTTTTTTTTTTTTTGTAAGAGAAGTGGTATGGCCACAAAAGAAAAGCCCAGATCTAAAATTGTCAGGAAAGAAAGGAAGGCAGAATTCAGATATATTAACTGAATTGTAGTGGGAATGATAGCAGGGACTTATAATTAGTTCTCCTGTTGTTTCTTAGTGGATGACAAGAGCAGCAAGAGAAACCAAATGAATCATTCCAGAAATGGGAATTCAAGAGTTAAGTGTGGCACTCAGTCAAATATCAGAGTGGATTGAAAAAGATGGTCCATGGTTTATTTGAATGGAGGAGGACACTATCTCTGGGGGCCAGGGAGTGGAATGAGGCAGAACTCAGAACAGACAGACATGTGAGTGGAAGGAGTGTATGATTGTTGATGGTGGATTTGGAACAATCAATCCTTGGTCTCCTCTATCCTCACTCACATTAACTTGATGACCTTATCTAACCTCACAATATTTATAGCTAATGCCTTCCAAATATCACCAGCTAAGGGCTTTCCCCTGAACTACAGATTCATAGATATAATTTCCTATTTGTCATTTCAACTAGGATATATAATAAGCACTTCAATCTTACTATCTGAAACTGAAGTCCTGATAGCCCTCCTAACTCACATCAGCACTTCTCACCTCATAGCCTCTCCCTCTATGGTTTTTGCAATTTGTTCTTTCACTTGCTTATGTCCAAAATCTTGGAGTCATCCTCAGTTCTCTTTTACTTACATTGAGTCCATCAGCAAAGCTTGTTGGCACTGCCTTTAGAGTATTGGTAGAACTTGACTAATTCCTACCACCTTCATTCATAATTGCCTAATGCCTAGTCTCCCTGTTTCTATATTTTTCTCTCTTAAAGTCTACTCTCAACACAGTAGCTAGAGAGATCTAACTAAACTATGTCACTTGATGTCACTGTTCTGTTCAAAACACTCCAGTGGCTCCCCATCTCATTTACAGTAAAAGACAAAACTATTATAGTGGTCTACAGATGACCTATATCCATTCTGTTGCTTTTTTGGCATCATTTCCTCTATCTCTCCTTTTGTTCACTTTATTCCTTCATTGGCTTTCATGCCTGAGAACTTGGCACTCAACTGTTCCTTCTTCCTGGGACAATATTTCCCATATGTGCAAATAGCTTACTTATCTACTTTATTTTGTTTACTGCTGTATTTTTATCACTCTGAACAATACTTAGTATACAGTAGGCATTCACTAGCTATATATTGAGATAATTAAATTACTTTGAATTCAGGTAAGTACCTGAAGGCTAATCTAGCTATTTGGGTAATGTGGGAGGGATTTGCTGAAGAAGTGAGATGGACCTATTCTGCCACATGTAGGAGGCAAAACCTGACATAGAAATGTATTGTGTGAGGCAGAAATCTAACTTTAGGACTCAGTTTTTTTGTGGTTTACCTTCTCTAATGGTTTTTCCCACTTATTTCTTAGCTTTTTAATCTGGTTTATTTTTGAGTTGTCTTTAGATTTTTATTCAGCTCATATTTATGAAGCATGAACTATGTGCTAGATCCTGTAATGTCAGGTGCTCAAGAAATTTTATCTCATTTAAGATAACCCCACAATAAACCTGTGCATTAGGTATTTTTATCATTTTGCAAGGCAGGTGGAAATAGAGGTTCTGAGTAATAGAGTAAGTCAGTGACAGAATGAGGACTCAAATTTGGTTCTTCTAGTTCTGAGTCAGGTTCATTCCACTTTGCAGTCCTTAACCTGTCAGAATAATCACATATCTGCTCAGTAAGAGTCATTATCATTGACTAACCTTTTTTATCTTTTTATTTTGGGGGAATAGATCTGGAGAAATGGAAAGAACGTAAGTGCATTAGTCATTTATTGTGTGTAATAAATTACTCCAAAATTTAACAGCCTAAAACAGGAATAAACATTAATCATCTCACACAATCTCTGTAAGTCAGGAATCTGGCCTGGAGTCTTTTATGAGGTTGCAGTCATTTGAAGGCTTGACTGAGACTTCAAATCTGCTTCCTAGGGAACTTGCCTAAATACCTGTCACTGTAGTGCTGCTTGTAGGCAGGAGATCTCAGTTCTGTGCCCTGTGCACTCTCAGTAGGTTTGCTGGAGTATCTTCATAACATGACACCTTGTGTTTCAGGTGAATGAGCAAGAGAGTGTAAGGCAAAAGCTTCAATGCCTTTTATGCCCTAGTCTAGGAAGTTACACACCATCACTTTCACAGTTTCCTATTCAGTGTGGGAGGGGACTATCCGGGATGTGAATATCAAGAGGTGAGAATCACTGAAGGCTATCTTGGAGGCTAGCTTTCACAGTCTGCCCTGTGTCACCCAGTGGTTTCCTTCTTTCCCATTCATCCCCTTTCCAGGCTCCCCCACCCACAATTCCATCTCTAACATCAGCTCAGTGTCCAGATCACATCATCTAAATAATATCCAGGTATTATCACTATTATTCCATAAAAATTTTGCTAGTTTAGATCCCCTCCTACCTGTCAGGTTATTTTTCCTCACCTTTGCTGGGCATTGAATATTTAATGAGCATTAAGCATTAAGGCACCATGCTTGGAACATAAAATGATAAGGCAGAATTTTTATCAATGTGGAGTTATGAGTCTAATGAATGAGAGGTGTGTAAATGATTATTGTACAACCTACTTTGGGATCACAAATTGAGTAGTAACTCTGCCCAGATGAGCTATAGAAGGTACTACAGATGAGGTGCCATTTGTGCTAGCCTTGAGTGTTGCAGACAAGTTTTTAGAGGCATCAAAAAGAAGGGAGCTTATTACCCAGAAGAGGTAACATGAACAAAAACTACTTTTTGTCTTAAATATGAGCAGACTATAAGGCTTAGCCCTGAGCCTCCTGATCTTTCGGTACTGAAGTCTCTCACTTGAAGAGCTTGCCCTATTTTCTACTTTCATGGACTTAACTACCAACTTAACGTACCTGATTTTCCAAATCATAAATCTAATATTGACCTCTTTTCCTTTCATGTCTTCCACTTTCTAATAGACATTGTTACTTGGATATTACATCATCACATTAAACTTGTGACAAAGCAAAATTATCATCACTCTTAACTAACTTTGCTTTCCATCTTTTTGTCAGCTTGAAATCTCATTGTTTGCTATGACCATCTCCTTTTTCCTTCTGTGTGCACTTTTTTCATTATTTCTCTTGCAGTCTTTCCCTTGTTTTCATTTCCACAGTGGTCACTTTATCTACAGCAGGTCTTTACATAAAGTTATTGCCCTACTCTTCTCTGAGCTCATCTTTCTTAATCTGCCCCATGTGCTATGTGAGTTAGTTATACCCTGAAGTACAGTTTTATATTGCCTTTTGTTGGAAGACACTTGATTGCCACACCATTGCCTATTGAGTAAAAGCAGAGGCTTTTGCATTTCAGACCATTTACCCTGTGGCTCCAGTATGCTTTTAAAGCATTATTCTAACTCTTAGCACTTCACTTCATGCAATTGCCTCCTTGAAATTCCATGGGTGACCCCATGCTCCAGCCTTGTCTAAAATCTGTGTCTTTTTCAAAATGTCCTCTTTGAAGTCATTCTAGAAACTCATGGTCTGTAGTGGGAAATTGGCACTTACAGAGGCTACTTTGTTTAGTGAAGTAAATCTGTACTTAATAATATGTCCTGTAAGTTCAGGTAGTTGATAAGCATTCTAAAAGGAGGGACCATGTCTGATTCTTTTTAGTTTCACCTGAGCCTAGAGTGATACTTTGTCTCTGCATTCTGGTATTCACTAAATATTTGACGATGACACCACTTTATATGGAATGCATTATAGTAGGAGAAGAATCATGGGATTCTTTTCACTATATTTCTGAGACATAACATCATGGAATTAGGTCAGATTTTAACAGCAATCAAGGGAGCATTCAGATCCTTTTGCACTAGAAATTCATATAATATTAAATGAAATAAGCTGAAAGTTAGCTGGGCAGTGACTACCATTGTAATAGAATTTGACCTCATTTTTCTGAATGGACAGCCAAATGGGGCAGAGAATCTTGGAAAAAGATACTATAATGGATTTCACTTGGCTTTAGGGACTAGGAAGAGGATCTTATGGCTGGTACAACTATGAGGAATGGGCAAAGAAAGCAGAAGGAGTAAACATCACGATCTGTGATTATTTTTAAGCTTTCATTATCAAACACATGAGCAGCTTCAATAAAAGTAAATCAAACTTGATGCCCTGGCTGGCATGGCTCAGTGGATTGAGTGCCAGGCTGTGAAGCAAAGGGTTGCCAGTTCAATTCTTAGTGAGGGCACATGCCTGGGTTGCGGGCCAGGTCCCCAGTGGGGGGCACATGGAAGGCAACCACACATTGATGTCTTTTCCCTCTGTTTCTCCTTCCCTTCCCCTCTCTCTAAAAATAAATAAATAAAATTATTTAAAAAAATCAAACTTGAATGAGGCAAATTGTTTACATTTATTTTAATTTTCATGATAAAAGATATAAAAGTCATCCTGCAAGAAGCCTAGATTTTTCACAGGGACCGTAAAACCCAAGGGTCTAGTTTTTGTCATGCTCCAGGCATTTCCATTAAAAGTTGATCATAACTGTGTTTAGATGAGCTTTGTGGAGCACAAAGGAGTAGGGAAAACCTGTCCCCTCTTTGCTACTTGGAGAAGAATGACTACACAGGGAAACAGTGCTTTTTAAAAGTATTTATTAAAGTTTTGTTTGCAGCAGATTATTTTCCTTCCTGTGAAAAACATCGTTTCACTGACAAATTGCCCAAATCTACACAGTGCAGTGAAATGGTTTGGCTGAGTTAACTTCTTCAAGGAGGCAGCAGATGCTTATTGAGCACTCAATATGTGCCCCAAATTGAGCCATATTTTATGTTGACTGCACACAGTGTGTTCTTTGGGTTTTCCTGAAAAAATCTGCAGAGTAAAGGTAGTTTGAATTATACATCCTAATTAAATTTTTTAAAGTTTCAGAAGAAGACAAATAATAAAATCTCTGATATTTCTACTACATCAATACAACTAACATTCTTAGTATATTTTTCCAAAAAATGTAATGCATAGATTTTCCCTTATAATTTTGATCAAATGTAATATAATATTCAGTTTTTCAACTTATCATATATATATATATATTTTTGTATTTTTATACTCTTTGTAATTGTATAATATGGCTACACAATTCTCCACTGAGATGATATAATAAAGTTAATCAATCATTTCCTTATAGTAGATTCTTAGGTTATTGTCTTCTTAGTTAACATTGCCAGTTTCTTATTAACATTAATAATGAGTCCTGTCATGCCCTTCACCAGAGAACTGCCCTAACCTTTGTTGGGAACTGCCCTGCCTGGTTTCAGAAGCTGTACCCCCACATAGCCGAGGCTGAGTGAGTGACCTTCAGACCATAAGCCACTAAGGAGACAAAGCCTATCTCCCTGGCAGGGGTGCCACCTCTGCTCCTTTTACTTTACCCTGCCTAGCCCTCAGTGCTTGATTGGTTAGCCAGTGACAGGTAAGATTCCCCAAGGGGGGAATGACCTAAGACAGGCATGATCACGGGGAGGCCCCAGGGAAGGACTTGGTGGGCTATAGCAAGAGGGGGTAATGGACCCTTGCCACTTGGCTTTGACATAGCCTGGGTCTTCATTTTGTCTGCAAGAAGTCTCTTAATCTCTTGGCTGCCTTTCTTCTCCTGCCTGACTTAAACCTGAAGCAATGCCTTAAACCTGAAACAATGCCAGTGGTGGATGTAGCCCTGTGCTGGAAAGGGCGGGTCCCTGGGGTGAAAGAAAGAATATGTGAAATCCTGTGAAACCTGCTTTGTTTAGAATGCTCTCAATTAAATGATAAACGTCCAAGCAGGAAATGAGTTCATTTCCCAAAGTTTTGTAACCTTTTAGCTAACAGACCCTGACTCAGAATAGGCCCTCAGAGGTTTTTGTATGTTATCTATTGTTTGATCCTTACTGCCTAATAATGATTCATGAGCTTTATCTGTATTCCTGTGCAAAACAAATCCAATAATAGCCCATTGAGGAAAAGGCTCTTGGCCTTTCTCCTTTGAGAGATTGGCCACCTTTCCTCACCAAGCAGATCATGTCTTGGTAGACTTATTCTCATCTGTGGTGCCTGGGGGGGCCCTGTGGGCAAAGCCCCCCCACCAACATCTTCTGGAAGCACATTCTGAGAAAGAGGCCGTATTGATGAAAGAGGGAAACCATGAATAATGGAGAATGGTTATAAGAGTGGGGCATGTTTAGCCTAGAAAATAGGAAACTTGGATATTTTGTCCAAGGGCAGACACATGAGATATACTTTACCTATAACTGCAAGGGAAGTGTTATGATCAAGGCTTTAGATAAAGAAAGGAAGACAACTATCCAGGCTGAGATGCATATTCTAATAATTGGAGTTAATGTAAATGGAATGGGCTGCTTTTTGGGGGCACTGAATTAGTTGCCTGTTATTGGAGATACTCAATTACCCCTAAGGGTTTTAGAGAAACTTTGAGTTATGGAGAGCTCTTCCAGTATTCTTTTAATTCCTTGTTCCTTTAAGTGTTTGTGTCTGGGCTCTCATTATTCTCTTACATGTTTCAACATTGATTTCAATATTCACTTTTCTTATTCTTCTGAGCTAGAATAGGTGCAAGAAGAGTTGCTTTACTGGAAGAGGAAGGGCAGGTTTATGAAAACAGTGGTATGTGTTGGAAATTGATGAGGGAATATAACATGGTCATTTAAGAGTTGATATCATCACTGTATTATTATAATGATAAATATGTGTCATTATACATTTGTCTAAACCCATTGAATTTACAACACTAAGAGTGCATGCTAAGGTAAACTACAGATATTGGATCATTATGGTGTGTTAATATAGGATTATGCTTTGTAAAGGGTGTGCCATTCTGGTGAGTTATGTTGATAACACAGGAGGGCAGGGATATGCATGTGTGGGAGCAGGCAGAAATCTCTGTATCTTTCTCTCAGTTTTGTAAACCTAAAACTGTTTTAAAAAGTTAGTCTTTTAAGAAGTGAGGGAAAAGAGGAATGATACCATGACTGGAAGCTGACATCACCAATTAAAACCAGTGTTCTTCTCATAAGACTTTAAAAATCATTCCAATCTTTTTTAAATAGTAACAAAGATTTGTTGAACTGTGCCATTTGCCCTTATCTAAGCTTATTTCACTCCCCATCCTATGAAAATGGCATGCATCTTTTTAAGTTGTATTTTATTGATTATGCTATTACAGTTGTTCCAGTTTTCTCCCTTTGCTCCCCTCCACCGAGCACCCCCCACTCCCTCAGGAAATCCTCACACCGTAGTTCATGTCCACGGGTCATGCATAGGTTCTTTGGTACTTCATTTCCTGTACTGTATTTTACATCCCCATGGCCATTCTGTAAGTACCTATTTGTACTTCGTAATCCTCTGACGTCTTCACCCATTTTCCCACACTCCCGCCATCTGGCAACCATCAAAATCTCTCCATGATTCTGTCTCTGTTTTTCTTGTTTGCTTTGTTTGTTCTTTAGATCCAATTATTAATAGATATGTATTTGTTTCTATGTTACTATTCATAGTTTTGTTTTCCTTCTTCTTCTTAAATAAGTCCCTTTAACATTTCACATAACAATGGTTTAGTGATGAAGAACTTCACATTTTTCTAATCTGGGAAACTCTTTATCTGCCCTTTAATTCTAAATGATATCTTTGCTGGGTAAAGCAATCTTGGCTGTAGGTCCCTGCTTTTCTTGTGTTCTTTATTTTAATTAGTGTATCCTTTCTTTCTAACCGGCTGGCTTTTATGCTGTTGAGGTCTGTACTAAGTTCCTTGAGCATCCTTATAACCAGTGTTTTAAGCTCTACATTGGATAGATTGATCATCTCCAGTTCTTTTTCTGGAGTTTTGATCTGTTCTTTCATTTGGGCCACGTTTCTTTGTTTCCTCATTTTGGCAGCCTCCCCATGTTTGTTTATATATTAGGTAGAGCTGCTATGACTCCCTGTCTTGGTAGCATGGCCTAATGTAGTAGGTGTCCTGTAGGGTCCAGTGGCACAGTCTCCCCTATCACCCAAGCTGTGTACTCGAGGTGCCCCTTCATGTGGGCTGAGTCACCCTCTTCTTGTAGTTGAGCCTTGATTACTGTTGGCAGGTCAGTGGGAGGATTTATCCAGGCCAGTTAGCTTCAAGAACTGGCTGTGACCACTGTTCACCAACCTGTGCCCTCCATGGAAGATCAGCTGTGCAGGGGCTGGTTGGTGGTGCTCCTACATGGTCTGTAGTTGTCCACTGGGTGCGCAGGCCCTGGTGTTTCCCGGGTGGTGCAGACCAAGGTCAGCCTCCACCTGTGTTTTGCCTGGGACACCCTGTCTGAACTATAAAGCAATCAGAAATGGCTGCTACTAGTGCTGGGCTTGGAGATTCCCAGGCAAAGCCAAGCTGTGAATCTAGGCTGGTCACTGCTCATGCTGGCCTGGGGCTCCTTAGCAAGAGGTGTGGGAGACTGGCAGCTCTCTGGGACTGGCTGTTGCTTGTTTGACAGGTTTTAGGAAGTTGTTAAGCATGAGCCAAGGCCAGCCATTCATATGGAAAAGTAGCTTGGGTGGGTCCATAAGTTGTGTGGGATGGTGTCTCTGGGGATCTTGAGAATGAGGCAAACAGTGTAAGCCAGGTTGATTGAGTCTCAGATATGGCACCAGTTTCTGGCTCTGTGACTGTGGGCAGAGGGTTCAGAAAAGGGACAATGGCCCACCTTTCTGTCTGGGAGAAGGCCGTCCCCCAGTTCTCATTCTGATGCCAGATAATTCACTTTCTCTCTGCATGCCACTGGTGCTTTTCAAGCTGCTGCCTCGGTGATGGAGCTTAGAAGGAACAAGTCTGACTAAGTTTGTGTGTTGATTCTTTAAGAGAAACTGCTTTGGACTCCAGAAATTTCTTCTACCTACTCAATCCCTGCTGGTTTTTGCTGCCAGAAGTTATGGGGGCTTATGTACCTGGCACTAGAACTGGGCTGGTGGAACTGGTGTGGGGCTTGAACTCCTCACTCCCCAGACATTTCTCCTGAATTTTTAGCCACCACACGTGGATGTGGGATCAGCCCATTCCATGTCTCTGCCCCTCCTACCAGTCTGGATGGTTGTAGTTGCTTTAATTCCATAGTTGTCAGGCTTCCATTCAACTCAATTTCTGATGGTTCTGAGTGATGGTTGTTCTATATTTTAGTTGTAATTTTGATGTGGTTGTGTGAGGAGGTGAATCATGTTTCCCTATGCTGCCATCTTGACCTGGCTTGCATTTCTAAAACAGATGGAGGATTAATGTGCATCTGTGGCCATAGAACGAAGTGATTAAGTAACCCACAAGATAACACATTTTGTTTCTTTATGTCTCCTTAATTTACTCATACCATATGAGTATGTTTTAATAAACCTGAATGATGATTTTTACCTCTGACTTCCCCAAAATATTATAAACTCCTTTGGAGTGGGTATGATTGTCATTTTTCCATTGTCTTTCCCAATGGGGCAGAAAGGATATTTCTTTTTTAAACATTTGTGGAAATGTGTATTTTTGTTTCATTCTTGTCATTTGTCCAGTTCTTCATAAGCAAAAAAACTTGTGTTTGCACTTATGCATTTGGGTTGATCATTTTTGTTTAAAAAGTTTTAAGACGTTTCTGCTATTTGCTCGTTCTCAGACTACAACTTTTGTTCCTACAGACATCTCTTCCTGACCTTCAGATTTTCTGAACATTATACCTCTTTTCCTAGCTGACGGAGGTCATGCCTATGTTGTGATTAATATCTAGAGTTCTGGTATAGCAAATATTAGATCTGAAGGGGGTATATTCTAAATTTTAATAAAAATTACTATGCTAAGCCATATTATTTTTAAAGGCTCAGGTTTTTTGAAAGCTTCTAGAAACTCACTCTTAATTCTAAAAATGAGTGATTATTTCTAGAAATGATAAGGCATCCAACAGTTTAAGACCATTAATCAAGGGAACACGAATCATTTATTTTTTTTTCAAAAGCTTTATCTAATCACTAGTATTTACTTGTTTCATTAAAATATCTATTTGGAACTTAATTTTCCATGTACTATTACACTCAGAGAAATTTCCCTCATTGGGCCTTTAGAGATCCTCCTACATTGTACTTGTTGGTACTCACTCTAGCTGTGGAACTGGCAAGTCTGGAAAGTGTGTGTTAGCAAAGATGTAATGTTTATTGGGTGAATAGTAAACATTAGGTGAATTTTGCACTGCTTTCTTTGGGGGGTGGGTGGAGCATAGTTTGAATCAACTTTTTGTATGTATTTGCAGTTAATGGCTTTCCTAAGCCAATTCTTTTTTGTTCATTACAATTTTATTAAACTAGAATGTACCCTGCTGTAGCTATTTGCTTCTTTCTTTTTTTTCCCATTTATTCTACATTAACCATATTCCCTACTGGGTCTAGATATTGGGCTTCAGGCCAGGAATACAAAAAGAGAAAACATGACTCTATTCAAGGAACAAACTTTTGGTTGGACAGTACAGAGGCCACAGGAAATTATTGAGTCTTCTCTGTGTGTGTTTTAAGGTTTTATAATGGTAAGTATAATTATAAACTTTCTTAAATTGTGATGCTGTGAGAAAGCAGCATTTGTCTGTGTAGAAATATTTTTTCTCAACTTTATTGAACTATAATCTACACATGATCATTTGATATACACATATATTATGAAATGACCACCACTATTAAGTTAATGAACACATCTCCCCTCATGTAGTTAGACTTTCTTTGGTGGGTTGGGGCCAGGGATGAAATATTCAGTGAAACTCACAAGAAACTCACTTTTACTTTTCTCATATGTAGCATGGCCACAGAGTACCTAGATGGAAGTTATCTGTATTTTCCCTCCATTCTGTGTATAAATCACAATTTCTCTGTTTTAGGGGTAACATCTTTCATATTAATGATTAGAAGTCATTAAATCAGCCACTTATTGGAGTTTTTTACATCTTCAACTACTGTGTGGCCACTCTAAATATTTCATAGTCAAATCTAAATACTTAGCAACGAAGTTCTTATAATTCCTTCCCATTCCATTTCTCATCCTGAGTTAAACCAGGTAAACAGTCTAAGGAATGCCTCTTTATCGTATCAGATCCCATTGTGTCAATAATTGAAAACTCATTCCTAATACCAGATTTCTGAAGATTTTTTATTTAGCAGAATATCTAGCTTTTTTTTTTTGTAGGCTATGGAATTCATTTTCACTTTCTTCAGTTTCAGATTTGGAAATCACTGGGATTTTTCTATGTGGTATATTGAATCTTTTGAAACTGCATGTATTTAACAACCAAATATCCCAAGTAAAAAATTGAATTAAAGCCAAGAATAAAAGTACGGGCCTGCGACATTATTAAGCACCGATCTCAACTGTCCTCTTGGCTGTCCCAAGTGGATCACTGCTAACATTCAGTGGACACTTTGGTGGTCACTGTTGGCCCATCTGTCTTCTGAAGCCTGTGAGTCCCATGCAGTGTAGAGTCACCAAGAACAGCATATAAACAAAGAAATGTTTTTTCATTCCCACCCTTCACCAGTAGACCTTTTCCTTCTTCCATACCCACAGTTTTCTCTACTCATAACAGAAATTGACAGGCTTAGGCACACTTCATAGAGTGGAATGGTTTTAAAGAACATATTCCACAGTAAATAGGTTTAGGGAACTATGGGTAATAGCAATATCATTTTGCAGAAGGGATCCATCCCACTGCTATTTAATTAAAATCTTTCTGCTGATGGAAAGTTCTCTCTCTGGTGTTTTCTTTAATGCATTCATGATGCATCTGTTTGGGCTCCCTTGCTAGAGATATATTTCATTATAATCTGCCTACCTAAGTTTGTAATTAAAATTCTAAAGTAAAATTTCCAGTGGCAAATTGCCAGAGGGCCCAGTGAACTTGTCTTATTTCTCTGAAGGAAATCACTCTTTGAAAAATTTGGTTTTATGCTTCTATCATTTTATTATTTTGAAGCTTTTCTGTGTACACATACGTGTACACACTGATCGGGTAGTATGAAGACGAAGAGTGGTTTTTTGTTTGATATCACCAATTTCTGCCTGTTTCTGTGAAATTAGAAATAGATAACACTAAGTAAGTGTGTTGCATTTTTTTAAGGTAGGAAAATGGTAAATAAAATACATATTTCAAAGCCTTCAGGCTTTGTTGATCTACTTAAAACATCTAGAGAACACTAAGAAAACAAAAGAAAGAAAAACCCTTAGAGATGCTTAGTAGAAATAATATCTGTTTTATGTTGGTCAAGAATGTTCTTTCTAATTTCCTTGTGGTTTATGCAATAAAAGATCTAAAAACACCTTTTGCATTTCAATTAAATTTGGAGTGTTGTCTTTTGGGAAGAATGAGATGAGACAGGATTAAGGTAAATTCTTTCAGATCTCCTGAATCTAATGAGCAAATTATTATTGGTCAATGCCAAACCATAATAAATGAAAACTTATAAAAAATAACAGAACAGATTGCTAGAATTTTTATAGGCTTATAAACATGCTATTATTTTTATGTCAACTGTGGACACATTTTTCAATAAGTTTCTTTGCAATGGTGGATGCATAATTAATCAAGAGAACACAAAGCTATATTTACAGTTTATCTGGATAATTCTGTTGACATTAAATATTTATAATCTTACATTGCAGAAAATATTAATGAGTAATTAAGTATTTTTTTTAATTTCAAAGGTCAATAGCTTGAGAAGGGGATGTTATCTTGTTCACACATTCTAGGTATACCGAATTCTTATAAAGCTTTTTAGAATAACTGTTATATGTGTAAGCCTACAAAAAAATCACTGTATCTCTTCATTTATATATGTATATATATATACACACAGATATATTTTGTTATATATTTATATATATATAAAACTTTGTAAATAAATATTTATTTGTAAAATTTGGTTAAAAGAGATTATCAAGTTCTTTCCTACAACTTTATGAAGAATGGACTATAGACTAATATAATGTACCTATTTTATTTCTTAAAATATCTACAGAAATAATTATACTGACTTTATTACTTTCTAAAATTCAATGCTTTCAAATTGAATGCATTTTCTTTTTATAATTAACTTAAGCTCCTCCAAACAGATTGTAAAGATTTCATTTTTTTCCTCTGGTGACTACCTTATGTTTTTTCATATTTATTTCCATGAAACTATTTAACTTTCATTTTTTTACTTTGTAAAAAAAAATACTCCACTTGAGGAATTAAAAGTGTAGAAAACATATAACTTTATCTGTTTTTTTGTTCTTTGGGGGATGATAGAGTGGTATATTTGTAATTTATTTATAAAGTAACAGGGATTTTTCAGCTATTTGCCATCACCAAAATGATTTTCAGGGTTTCACAACTACTAAATTAAGTTTACTGAGAACAGAGGAGGGAATTCAGAAACCCAAACTAAAAGAAACTTACAACATTATAAAGTTTATCATTGGCCTGTGCAAAAACTAACTTCAGTGTTATTTGAGAGAGAACCTGTTGCTGTTCTTAATTTAAATAATTTCCATTTGACTATAAGCTAAAAAAAAGTTAAAGTGAAAAATCTGTATTTTAATCAGCAATTTTGTTTTTGCTTTAAATACAAAGATTAGGATCTTTACAACATCTCTTATGCTGTAAAGCATCTCTTATGTTGAAGCATATTAGCATTCAGTAGTAATAGTAGTTGTTGAATAATAAGGCAAGGAAGGTCCTAAGATAAAAAGTAGGAAATCATACATTTTAGAAGCCAATCCTTTTAGATAAATTTGGTTTTTCTATTTCATAATTTCATTTTTATAACAGTCAAAAACTTTATGTTTGGAAGCTATTTTGTACTTTAAAAAAAGTAAATGAAAGACTAGGACCAGGTAGCTTTACTAGCAAATTCTATCATAAGCGTTCAAAGAAGATTTGATATCTATTCTTCCCAAACTCTCCGAAAAAATTGAAGAAGAGGCAATTCTTCCTAATATACATTATGAGGCAAACAAAACTGTGATACCAAAGCCTGGCAAGAAAAACACACAAAAAAAGAAACTATAGACCAGTATATGTGATGAATACAGGCACAAAAATCCTAAACAAAATACTAGCAAGTCAAATAGAACAATACGTTAAAAAAACACTACATCACGATCAAATGGGATTCATTCCAGAGGCACAAGGATGGTTCAACATAGACAAATACATAAATGTAATACACCACATTAACCAAACAAAGGATAAAAATATGATCTTATCAATAGATGCAAAAAGTATTTGATAAGATACAACATCATTTATGAGTAAAACACTCAGTAAAATGGGTTTAGAAAGAAAGTACCTAAACATAATAGAGACCATATATGACAAACCCTCAGCTAATATCATACTCAATAGTGCAAAACTAAAAGCTTTTCCTCTAAGAGCAGGAACAAGGCAAGAATGTCCACTCTCACCATTCTTACTTAATGTGGTTCTGGAAGTTCTAACCAGAGCAGTCAGGTAAGAAAAAGAAATAAAAGGCATCAAAATTGGGAATGAAAGAGTAAAAGTGTCACTTTCTGCAGATGACATTATTCTATACAAGGGGGGCAAAAGTAGGTTTACACTTGTGCATACTCAAAACAGTGTTTATTCTTGTGTTATTTATGAATTATTGTATTATTTTCAATATGAAAAACTGTAAACTTACTTTTGCCCAACCCTGTATATAGAAAACCCTAAAAACTCTACCAAAAATTATTAGAAACAATAAAAAATGCAGTAAATTTGCAGGATACCAAATCAATGTACAAAAATCCACTATATTCCTATATAGTAACAATGAAATTTCAGAAAAAGAAATGAAAAAGTAATTCCTTTTCATTTGAAACAAAAAGAATACAACACTGGGGAATAAGCTTAACAAAGAATGTGAAGGACCTACGTAATAAACTTACAAGCATTGTTAAACATATTGAAAAAGACACAATGAAATGGATACTCCATGTTCATGGATTGGAAGAAACAACATAAATAAAATGTCCACACTACCCAAAGCAAAGTATAGGTTTAATGCAATCTTCATAAAAATTCCAATGTTATCTTTTTAAAGAAATAAAGCAAAAAAACCCATCAGATTTGTATGGAACTACAAAAGACCCAGAAGAGCCAAAGTAATCCTGAAAAAAAAAGAATGAAGCTGAAAATATCACACTATCTGACTTTAAATTATATGACAGAGCTATAATAATCAAAACAGCATAGTACTGTCAGGAAAACAGACACACAGAACAATGGGACAAACAATTTTTAAAAAAATTTTATTTATGTATATATGTATGTATTTATTTATTTATTTTTGGAAAGAGCGGAAGGGAGCAAAAAGGAGAGGGAGAGAAACATCAATGTGTGAGAGAAACATTAATCAATTGTTTCTCATACATGCCCCAATCAGGGACCAAACCCGAAACCCAGGTGTGTGCCCTGACCGGGGATCGAACGAACCACCTTTTGCTCTGTGGGACAATGCTATAACAACTGAGCCACACCATTCAGGCCTATGGGCAAATAAGTTTTGACAGAGGAGCCAAAAACACACAATGGAGAAAAGAAAGCCTCTTTAATAAATAGTGCTGGGAAAATTGGAAAGCCACATGCAAAAGAATGAAACTAGACTGCAGTTTGTCCCTAGTGTAAAAATCAAAATGTATCAAAGACCTAAATACAAGATCTAAAACAATAAGTTAAAACACCCAGAAGAAAGCATAGGTACTAAACTCATGGACTTTACCTTAGAAATTTTATGAATTTGACCTCAAAGGCAAGGGAAGTAAAAGCAAAAAGAAATGAGTAGGACTATACCAAACTGAAAGTTTCTGCATAACAAAATACACTGCCAACAAAACAAGAAGCATCAACCACATGAGAGATGATATTTGCAAATAACAGCTCTGACAACAGGTTAATATCCAAAATATATAAAAACCTCATACAACTCAACACCAAACTAACGAATTCAATTAAAACATGGGCAGAGGACCTGAACAGATACCTCTCTCAAGAAGACATACAAATGGCCCACAGTTATATGAAAATACGTTCAACTTCATTAGCTGTTAGGGGAATGCAAATCAAAACTATAATGAGATACTACCTCACACCTGTTAGAATAGCTGTGATTAACAAAACAAGAAATAAAAAGTATTGAAGAGATTGTGGAGAATCTCATTCGCTGCTGGTGGGGATGTAAACTGGTACAGCCACTGTGGAAAACAGTATGGAAGCTCCTTAAAAAATTAAGAATAGAGTTATCATATGACTCAGCAATCCCTCTTCTGGGTATGTACCCCAAAATCTTGAAAACATTTATCCACAAAGGTATATGTACCCCTATGTTCATTGCAGCACTATTCATGGTGGCCAAGATGTGGAAATAACCAAAATGTCCTTTGAAGATGATTGGATAAAGAAGATGCAGTACATATATACAATGGAATATTACTCAGCTATAAGAAAAAGATGAAATATTGTCATTTGTGACAATATAGATGAGAATATTCTGCTAAGCAAAGTAAATCAGACAGAAAAAGCTAAGAACCATGTAATCTCACTCATATGTGGAATATAAAGCTGAAACTCATAAACATAGACAACAGTATGGTGTTTACCAGAGGGAAGGGGAGTGGGGGTAGTGAAGGGTAGAGGGAGCCAAATGTATGGTGACAGAAGGCGATTCGACTTTGGGGGTGAGCACACAGCAGTATACACATCACATGTCATGCAAATTTATACTTGGAACCTATATAATCTTACAAATCAAGTCATCCCAATAAATTTAATTTTTTTTAAATGGTTGGAAAAAATAAAATTAAAAATTAAATGAAAAAACTTTTAAAAATATGGAAATATAATTCTTTAAAAAAACAGAGTCAGCACTTTTAGTTCAGTTCTGTGTGTTGGATAAGACCCCATACCTGTGTGTTTGAATATTTTATATATGTTCCAAATGTTAGAATTTTCTACATCATTTTTAATATATTTCAACAGTCTAGTTTTTCAGGTATATGGGCTTTTCTAATCATCTGTCTCTTATTGTATGCTAAAGAAACTTGATCAAATTTATGGTCCAAGGTCAAGAAAACTTAACTAGAAAAACAGCTACAAGTATAGATTCCATAATCTTTTTATTCATTTAGTAAATTTTTATTGAATATCTACTGATTTCCAGGCAATGTATGAGGCACTGGGCATATTACAGTGACCACCAAGGTAAAGTATGCATATAATACTGTACTTGAGGAAATGAAAATGAATAAATAAACCAATATATACTGGATTGTCAGCTACTGATCTTTTCTAAGTGTTAAGAACAAACAGCCAATACATGTTAAGAGGATAGAGTGATCGCAACTGTGATGAAAGTCTGTGGTCTGGGAAGGCCTTTGAGAATAATTAAGTGAGGAAGCAAGCCATGTGCATACCTGAAGAAAAGTGGCACAAGGACCTTGAGAAGGCGTGTCTTTGAAGGACAAGAGACAGACCAGTGTGTCTGGGCCAGACGAGTGAACGGAGACCAGAAAGAAGCAGAGGAAGCAGAAGCCCAACCTGGAAAGTCTTTACATTTTATTCTGCAAGAGGAAGCCATGAGATGATTTTTAAGGAGGGAAGTGTGGTTTTCTTTTTAGAAGGTTACGCTGGGTTTTTCTATAAAGAATACATAAAAGGCAACTATGAGCAAAAGCAGAAAAGCCAATTAGGCTGATGCAGTAGCTCAGGGGAGAAATGATGATAGATTGCACTAGGAAGTAGTAGCAAAAAATATGGGAAATGCCTTGATACTCATAGATTGTGAAGGTGTTTCCAACTAGGTTTGCTTGTGGATGGTTTTCAGATGTGAGAACAAGGATTTCAGGACAAATCCTGGGTTCTTGGTCTGTTAAAGTGTGGTGCCATTATTGAGACAGGGACGCTGAGGGAAGAAGGGGGCTGTAGGTTACACAGGGAAGCTATGAGCTCTGTTATGCATGCTACATGTGAGTTACCTATCAGACACCCATGTGGAGATGTTCAGTGCTAAGTTGGGAGTACAAGTTCAGGAACAAGCCAGGACTAGAGATGTGAGAAAGGATATGGAGAAGTGGGAATCAAGAGGCATGGTATTTAAAGCTGGGGAACTCTCCAAACACCAACACTGGGGAAGTGGGCAGAGTAAGAAAGGAAAAGGAGGCTGAGGACAGAGTCAGAGAGATGAATTTAGAGGTCAGAATGAGAGAAAATACTAGAAAAGGAGGCTGAGAAGAAGTGGCTAGTGAGAAGTAAAAAAGTGAGAAAAGCTTGGTGATCTTGTCTCAGGTGAAAAGAAAGTTGATTAAGAAAGAGAGAGTGGAAGATTTGTGCACCAACTAGGAATGCTAAGGGGTAATGAGAACATGATTCCATGAGGTAATAAGATTTTCCATGAGGTAATGAGGTAGTTCTAAAATTATAACAGTATATCCATAATTTCAGAATGAAGGAGGTCTTGACAACTGCATAGATATGGCTACATACATCTATTCTTATTTTAGACTAGGTCTGTATAAATGGATTTGTTTACACTGGGGATTTGAGACAGCACCCTTTCTTCACTGCAGTGCCACTTATAAAAATGACAACAGACACGTTACTTTTCTTTGAATAAAGCAAATATAGGGAATAAACCAACCTCACCTACTTAGAAATAGGGACGTCCACACTCAGGTTCATAGAGAGTTTCAGAGTGCTGCTTGAATCACGGGAGAAGCTGTGTAGAGGTCACTCACGCAAAACAGTTATGTCTAGGGGCAGGGATGCTGAAGGGTCATAGTTGTTTTCAGCTCATGTAACAGAGAGCACAGAACAGTGTCTTAAAACAAGACATTAATTTTTCTCACAAAGCAGAAAGTTCAGAGGTTGACAATCTAGGGCAGTTGCTGAAGCTCCGTAATGCCCTGGAGTCTCAGGCTTCTTTTCCATCCCTGCTTCGGCAGCCTCATGCTCTCAAGGTGGCTGTGGTACCTCCAGGCAGTTTGTCTGCTTTCCAGGCAGGGATAATTGGAAAGGAGGCAATGGCAAAGGATGACGCTTTCACACTTTCTCCTTTGGCGTTTTATATTTGATTTGGAGAAGGGAAGACCTCCCCCAGCCTCATCCTCTTGACACTTGACACATTGCAAATCATTGGCAGGAACTGTCATGTGGCCACTCTAGGTGCAAAGAAATCTGGAAATGTCATATATATGTGAAAGAGGTATTTATATATTTAATCAGGGCAGGCAGACGTTCTGAAGAAGTCATAGTTCTAGAAGAAAGGGAGAATACAGCAATGTCTGCCACAGCTGTAGTCTTAAAGGTTTTGTCAAACTGTCAAACTTGTTTCAAGCTCTGTTTGTCTTTTGTGTTCTATGGCAAAAGTTTGTTCAGAGATATGTCAGACATTTGTGTGGACTTTGTGCAAAATCTTCTGTGGCCTCACGACATGAAGCAAACGTATGGCAATTATTAATACAGCAACCCCAATCCACAGGGTTGTGTATTTTTATGGCATGCTTGCAGGTATCCTGTGCTTAAATTGATGTAATTTAGGATTCTGCAGAGTGAGGTGCGTAGAGGAAGAGGTTGGTGGTTAAAAGGCTTGAGGAGGTTACTAGACATCATGTCATTGTGAGGCTGGAGACAGTCAGGAAGGAAACTCCAGGAGCCCCGCAGGGCTAAGATAAAAAAACACCCATACATGACAAAGACCCCCTAAGACCAGTTGTTCCTGTTTTCTGGGATAACTTTGAATCATGGAATGCGCCTGCACACTACCCCTAATTCATTATACTAGAATTATAATGAATTAACATTGTGGGACTCCCTTCTCCAGTAGCCAATCAAGAAAATAATGGGAAATCACACATGCGCAGTACCTTTGAAATGTAACTTCTTGCACCTGCGCAGGGAAAAGCCCACCAAAGACTAGCCAGGGAACTTCCGCCCTATAAGAATGGCATCCCTCCGGCCCATGGCAGCAATCTCTACTCAGGGCTGGCCCGCTCCCATGTTCTGTGGAGTGTAGTATCGCTTAATAAATCTTCTCTCTTTCTTTATGCTATAAAACTCTGTGTGTTTGGTTCAATTCTTTGTCCTCGATCACTAAGAACCTGGTTACCTGTGCACACCTGTGACAATTGCAAGGCCAGAGGTAAATCTCTCATAAAATAGAGATGATAATACCTGTTTTCTCCTTCACAGGATGTAGGAGACCATTCTGCGTGGCATGGGCCTAGCTCCCACTCGGAGATGCCCACGCCCACGGATAGGTTCTCCCGTGGGGAATCAGGCCTGCAATATGCCTAGGCTGCTTGGAGTATTGCTCTTGCTAAAAAACTCCCTCACCCTGAATTGAGGACATTGACTGCAAAGTAACTTCCTAAAATCCATGCTAAATCTTCCAAGGATCAGTGTAACTGGTTCAACCACTTTTGCCTTTTCATTTGCAAATATCCCTCTTCTGTGATGTGATTAGCGGCATTGGCTCCTCTGTTTTCTGTAAAAGGAACCTGTGCTTAGTAAATGAGGACCATCTTGTGATGTGCCGAGAAACTCAATAAAGGCCAGTCACTGCTGGGGCCAAGGCTTTTGGTCCCCTTGAGAGAAAAGCCATGCTGTCCCCTTTCCTCCACCGGACTCGGTAGTTTGTGTGAATGTCTTGTTTGATCAATAATGACATGCACACTGCGGGCCAGTGTCTGCATCAACAGAGTCAGTGTGAATCTTTAATGAAGCTCTCAGTACAGAGTACTTTTAGCTCTTCAGAAATAAGGCACAATTTTACAAAGTTGGACAGTTGAAAAAAAATCATCTCTCATTCCCCTGCTACAGGGGAGGTTTGCACTTAAACCATTGCTTAAATATTGTTGAAGAAAAGGTTTTCTGAATTTTGAGAGAATAAAGGCAGTAGTAACAATCGTAGCCCTTTAGCAAGTGCTTATTCTCTGGCTGACAGTCATCTAAGTACTTTCCATCCATTATGTAATTCCATCCTTACCCACTGAGGGTTATGGGATCATTGCCCTCCTCGTGTTGTAGTTGAGGACCCTGAGGCTCTGAGGCCAGGTGACCTGCCAGCGTCATCACGTGTGATGCAGCAAACAGATTAGGGCTGTTTTGTAGTCCAGCTTTGATGTTTTCTGGTGTAGGAGAGCTTGGAATAATTATTTAACATTCTTATGATCAGTTTCTTTTACATCTGAAAAATAGGAATAATTGCTTATAGTATTATATGAGGATTAAGTGAAATGATATATACATTGTCTTGCAAAAGCTTCTGAGAAACATGGGGTAATAAAGGATCCAGATCTTCAGAGTTAGGAAAAATGTCTGTGTCAGTAGTAGGTTACAATGTTAGTCTCTCCCATTTCAGGAAAAAACCATTGAGATAACTTGCAAGCAACTCAATGTCTCTGTGACCTTGGACTTGTCATTTAACTTTCCATGCCTTAGTTTCCCCATCTCTAAAATGGGAGAAAATAGGAATAACTGCTGAATGGGGCTTTGGTTAGAGTTAAATGAAGTATATAATTCAATATTTTATATATTGACAGATCATGAAAGATGAAGTTAAATGTACAACATTACAATCAGAAATTAGGCAGATAGCTGAGAAAAAGCAAATGCTTCTGTGCTTTCTCCAGTGATTATTTAGTTAAAAATCACTTGCATTGGCAACTACTGGGAGTCTTCATCCCAGCAGCTGAGGCAGTGTGGACAGTGGGTGTCCTCACCTAGCCCATTACTCAGCCATCTTCATTGAACTATCTCCTCTGCACAGTTGCCATCAGGTGGCACTATGGGGATAGGGATGGTCAAGTTTGCCCTTCTCCCGCTCATTGCTGTTCCATTAGGCTGAAAGCAAATTGGAACTGTTTTTATTTTATTTTATATTGTTATTTTAAGTTTTGTGCTTTTTAAATATTCAAGGACTAAAGCTATAAGAATACATTTAAGGGAAAATGAAATGCATATGAAGTGTAAGATACATTTTTCGTAATTTGAATGGTCTTTAAATGATTAGAAAACTGAGGCTAAGAGGAGAAACTGTATTTTTTATTTCTATTAGTATTCATCAGTTTAGAGCTAACCTTGCAAATACATTTTAGATGCTAAGATATATGGTAAATAAGTTGATGTGCAAACTCAGTGACCTTCGTGATATAAATTATTCATGCCATTGTAGATAGCACATATTTCTTGCATAATATATATTTTCACCGTAGTTACAGTTTTTTTAACTTTTGTGTTATACAAAGGAGAGGGATCTAATTGTTTCTTGTTTCCTCTTATTTTGTTTGTTGTTAACCCTTGCGTGGCTTTTCAAGTAATGGGCGGAAGAATGACTCTCAGTGTCTTCCAAGGAATAATTTACTGAGTTCCAGGCATTTGGAGGAAAGAGAGGTGATATAGTTCAGTGAAATAAGACAAACTTGTGCTCAGCTTCCATCCTGTACTCTCCATCAAGCCAGCAGAGATTCTCATTTTACTTATGTGTGTAAGCCATGAGGCGGGGGAAATGGAGGAAGCTTCTTCAAGCCTGGTTTCCCAACCTCTGTTCTCAGGCTTCCTGGGGAAAGGAGTTAATGCGGTACAGGGTTATGAGTAGTACAGACACTGAAAATGTGTGAGTGTTTTTAGGAATAGGATCACTGTGGCATCCCAAATAAAGATGTTTTTGTTGTTCATTCTCTAAGATCATATTTCAGGGTGTCTTTTTAAAAATTTTGTTAAAATCAGTGTTGGGTTTCTACTGGCACTGTCCTTGTCAGTCACTGATAGCAGAGAGGTATGGTGGCTGCAGGAGTCTGGCAAGCTTTCCAAGATCCTGCCCAGGGATCTACCATGGAGTCATGTTTCCTGGCTTAAGTGAACAGAAAAGGAACCATAAAGACATTGGGTACCTTGGCAGAGTCTGTACATGGCTCTGGACCAGTGAGGACACCTGTGAGGAGACTGGCATTCATAGCAGCCTATGTTCAGGTATTTTTAATGTGAGGTTTTTTGCAGCTAAAATCCAAAGATTGATGCAAAATTCAAAGCATTTATATATATATAAATTCTTGGCTAATCTTCCAGCTCGCATGTAGTCTCACTGGAATCCCTATTTCTTTTATAGCTCTTTTTGGCTTCCCACCTACAGCTATTTAGAACATAGCAAGTATGCTTTTGGTCTTCCTTATTTTTAGTTTACATTTTAATGAATTGAATACATTTTTATATATGCTTGATGTATGTCTCCCACTAGTAAAAATGGACAGAGTCATCTCATACACCATGGAATTTTCTGTGATAGAAAAGTGGCCTCACAGAGAACTGATCCTGCTAGCTTATTACTCTATTAATAATTATTATAGCTTAGAATCAACTATCCTAAAACACAAATCATCACTTTTACCAAAACTTCTCTAGTATTTCAGTGACTTAAATCCATCATTATACAGAAGGCCAGTTCATTTGTTTTCCCAGGAATATATTTTTCAACTAATTTGTTTTGTAGGATTCACTAGGATGTCATATAGTTTTATGGGGATGATATTTGTAGTTTTTCAGCTGCCTTAGTGGTGTCTTCTAAAAATGTCCAGACTAAAGGCTTTTATCAAATCTATATTAAATTAACTTACTTGTATGTGCATGTGTTGTGTGCATGTGCACCTGCCTGGAGAAAATGCTGTTTTAGTTTCTGAGGAAAATAACGGCCTGGCTTTAGTTCACCTTTCAGCAGAAGCAGAGTTACTGTCCATCGAGATGAAAGACTTAGGCAGACTTGAACATATCATGATGTAATTTCTAAAGCATTTGTTGTGTTGCTTCTTTAAGCAAGTGGATTTGACATCAGCAATATAAGATACCCACAGTCTAGGTTGTGTGTGTATATATATACACAAAGATTTCTAAGGGGGCACAAGTCACATGGTACACAGATGCTAACTTGCGTGGGAGAGCTTGCATGGGAACTGAGATTCCAGGGCTTCTAGGTGGAAAGGAGAGCCCCTTCCTACATAAATCCATAATGACCCTGATGGCCTTGTACACTCAACAGATCAGGCACCAACAGGTCAACACATGTGCTGTGGCTACACTCCATTCTCAAACCACTCCAGGTGTCTCCAAGGCACTTACTTTCCTAGCTCCTCACAGCTCCAACTCTGAATGTGAGATTGTTTCTTCACCCAGAAAGTAAGAGAGAGAGTGCCAAGTATGCTTCCTGGTGCTCACATGCAGTCTGTAAGTCTCCATGTGTGCAAGGGGGGGTGAACTGGTTCTGTGTGTGCACACAGGTGAGGTTGCTGTCCATTGGGCTCTGGACAAGATTTCACAGCCAGAACAATTCAGGTTGTGTAATAATATACTAATTTAAAAAGGTTTGTGCTTTTTCTGATTTATACAAAAATACTATATGAACTAGCAATAGTGTTGGAATAAACTCTAATGAATATCCATGTTGCCCAGCCTTCAGTAAAACCATAGTTGTGGTAAGCCATACTCTTGCATGTTTGCTGCAAGGAAATGTGGCTAGTTCAATTCTCTAGGCCAGAGGTTTTTGGATTGTGTCCAGCAGTGTCCCAAAGGTTTCATGAAATATTCTAATAGGCCCTTGAGGACAAAGAGTCAAGCACAAGAGCCTTATTTTATTTCTACCAGAGCACTCCACTTTTATGCTTCTCGATATTGGCATGCAATGCAGAAGTGTGAAGAAAAGCTTTTGGTTGCTTTTCCAAGTATTGCCTTCATCTCTGCCTCAAGGCAGGCCATCTGAGAGCTGTATACTTGAACTTCATTGCTCGACTCCTTGTAGATTCATTTTTACTGATTTGTACTTTACCACTGCACCCTCAGAGTGTTCTAGGGGTGCCCTGAGAGTCCACTGTATACAGATTCCCCTTATCTGTTTTATTAGTGACCATCATCTGTATTTATGAGGACTTTTGGGGTATAGTCCACCAGCACTTTTGAGCAGGATCATGGATCTTCTAAAACAATAATAATAGACAATAATAAAACAATATATAATTAAAACAATAATAATAAAACAAAATAATAAAACAATAATAATAAAAAAGAATATATAATTTACTCTTACATACATTGTGGCTATTATAGTAGCTACTTTTTTTCTTTGGTCACTAGGAAGCTCACAGTCACCTCACTTTTAGCATGTCTGTGGCTAAATACTCAGGGGTAATAAATTCTACCCTTGATGTTATTTTGTGGTTCAATGACTATTCTTTTTTACCTATGTCTTTTGATGTATTTTTTCTAATACATGTATCATGGTAAGTTATTTTAGATCTCCTAATTCAGGTGGAATTTTCTTATTATCATTTGGAAAACTCGGATATGTTATAAGCACATCATACTTAATATTTTCTAAAGGGAATTTTTGTGTCTTTTCAAACTTGCCTCCTTGTTTCTCGTCTTTGGTAAAGAGGTACCATGGGTCCAGTCATCTAAGTGTGCAGTTGTGCTGTTGTTTTTTATCGTCCCTCTCTCATATCTCATCCAAATCCATTTAATTCAGCCTTAGCACTACCTTTTAAATTTTTCTGTATTTGTCAATACTTGCCTAGATTAGTTCACTAGTTCTCTAATTGGCCTGAAGTTCACGGGTATCATGCTCCAATAATCCACTATGTAAACTAATATTGGTTATTTAAAAGTCATTTTCCCTCCTATAATTCTTATTGCTATTTGCAGAATGAAGCCATATTCCTCACATAACCTTCAAGGCACTTTATAATTTGCTCCCTAGCCAGTGTTCTAAATCTCACCTCCATCCATTCCTCCCTCACCTTTTGTGTCTTTCACTGTAGCCATCAGACCACTCACCAGTCTCCAAACACAAAATGCATTTCAGGACCTTGTTCTTTGGCAAAAAATGCCCTTCCTGGCACCTTTAAGTCCCTATATTTTCCTAAGTCTCTTCTCAAATATTTTGTGTGAGATTTCCCTCTTTTCATTGCCTCTTTGTCAATTTTTCCATCTTACTTTCTTAATGCCACTGTTAGATCAGTCCTTTCCCTATTTTAGACTTTGTTGTGTATGTGTATCTTCCTCCCCAAATCATGAGCTCCTCAAGGAGTTTGGCTGGATAGAAGGTGGAACATACCAGGTGGCTGCCAACCCTCCTTTTAAAAATCATAGTAAATGGAATAAGGGATTGTGGAGTTTCTGGAATTGATGATGTCTTCCTCGGGTAAAGATAGAAAACACAGCAATTGTATGATATGTACTCTCTTTATGATGATGGAAAATTTGTAATGCCATTATGATAAAAGTTCCAGCAGTCAAAGTGAATTTTTATAATTTATGTTCAGAAGAAACTTATCTGATTTTCTTTTTTCTTTTAGGAATAGGCAAGTCAAAAGGCTGAAAATCTGAAGAATGTTTCCAAAGGGCAATTTGGCTGTCACTTGCTGGGTATGGAGGAAGATGAGGAAGCTATTTGTATTCCTTTCTCTCTTGCTGTCCCATGCAGCTCATTTGGAAGGCAAAAAGGATAATCATTTCATCTGGAAACCAGGTAGGAATGTCCTGGCTGTTCCTTTGTCCCATTTTCATTAATGAGAACAATATTCTTTCCAAGCCTGTTCTTATTTGTGGAGTAGTGGAAAATATCCAGAGAGGAAAAATAGATTCTTCTTCACTGTAATAAAACTTATATTTGATTTTCATTACTGCACAATTGTTGTCTCCATCCATGATGCTTGTTATCCTTCTGAACTTTCGTGCTGTTGTCAATCAAAGACATGATTTCCATAGTTACATCTGCTTCTCCTTTGTCCACTATATCACCACTGTGCAGCACACTCACAGCAAAAATGACATCTGAATTTAGCTGATGTCCCATGCTAAGAATGGTATGGACCAGTTCCATATGTCTCTTTCTTTTAGGGCAGGGGTGTCAAACTCATTTTCACCTGGGGCCATATCAGCCTCTCAGTTGCCTTCAAAGGGCTGAATGTAACTTTAGGACTGTATAAATGCAACTACTCCTTAACGGTTAAGTGAGAGCTCAGCGCTGCTGCGGGGTAGAAACAAGGTGCTGGGCCGGATAAAACAAGGTGGAGGGCTGGATTTGGCCTGCTGGCTTTGTGTTTGCCACCTGTGTTTTAGGGTACAAACTAGTTAGCTAATTACTATTGAATGCTTTCTAGTAAACCTGTATATATAGGTTTGAGGGCATGAAAATTATTCTAAAAACTTGGCTCATTAGTTGTGACTAGAAAATCAACTTAATGTGTTTTGTACATAACTATATTAGTAAGTTGAATTGAGTTTTTATATAACTTGTATCCTCCTCTAAATGTTTCCTTAATTTGGCTGTAGCTAAGATCTGTTGAATTTAATTTCAAAGGCTAATAATTTATAAACTTAAATTATGAAGCTCATATGTCTTGGTTCTTTGTATCACTGATGTTTTTCTTTGCTCTAGATTTTAATTTTCTCAAAGTTCTACAATTAGATCATTTAAAAAATGTATTACTGTTCAACAGTCCATTCTTGCAAATACAGATAACTTATATACTTAATATCTTGGAATGGGAAAATGTGATATTGTAGAAGATGTATGATTTTCAAAGAGTTTTCATTTTAGTCTCATCATCTGTAAATTAAATAGACTGCAAATGTATTATGTCATCATGAGAATATGTATAAAGGAGATATTTATAATATTTAAATGACTTTGCAAAAATGAAAGTAAATTATGCTTTAAAGTATATTAAGTAAAAAACCCAGCACCATTAGAGGTACAGTCTGGAGGAAATTTAATTGCATTAAAGCCACTATAAGTTAATTTAATTGTGGGCTATATTATCACATTAGTAATTTGCATTTTTTACCATGGTAGTTTTAGGAAGCTGTGGAAAGAGTTCTAAAAGTCAATATTGCACTTTTATAAATTGGGTTATTTTATTTTAATGAAAAAAGACTAAATATTTTATTAAATTTAAATAAGTACATTTATATGACTGTACTCTTGTCTAAAGTTATCAAAAAAGTGCAATTAAAATGAAAAGTAGCAAATCTTAGACACAAAGGTATAAACCCTGAGACAAAAAGACACCAACTAAGAAGGGCTTCTGGTTGCTAACTCAGCTCAAATTTTATCAAACAGCCCAGCAGCCATTTCTGCACAGGGCCCTCTCCTGCAAACTGCGCTTGGTGGAGAGAAGTGGATGCACAGGCTGCCGCACTGCACTGTCTGTCTCTGCACTGAACTGCCTTCCTGCACTGTCTTTCTGCCGTCTGAGCCAGACCTTATGAAGGAGTTCCTGGAATCCTCTTTGAACCAATAGGACTGAGGTTTTCCCCATCCAAGTGGAACTGTGTAGCTCTGGCCAATCAGAGCTGGCTGTTCTGACTCACCTATCAGGACAGTATCTTTTGGACTAATCAAATTATGAGGATTTTCGAATATCTACTGCAATATTGAAAAAGAAGAGTAAAGTAGGAGGGATCACAATACCTGACACTAAACTATACTACAAGGCCACGGTAATCAAAACAGCCTGGTACTGGCATAAGAACAGGCACATGGACCAATGGAACAGAACAGAGAGCCCAGAAATAAACCCAAGTCTCTACGGTCAATTGATATTTGATAAAGGAG